>JARYGA010025192.1:0-27450 GCA_030545235.1 Helianthus tuberosus | reverse complement strand
TTGTAACAGAATTAATCGTTTCAAATCCATGGCAATTAAAGTTTCGTTTTATTAATCAATTATGAGAGTTTACATTGTTTAAACAAGAAACAAAGGGTACATAACATAAGTTAACTAGTTATTGTCTCGTTTTAAGTCGCTAAGGCACGAGTCCATCCTAAATGTAGCATGTATCACAATCATTGCAAAGCAGTACCTGAAACATGTGTAAAAACGAGGTCAGCAAAGAAATGCTGGCGAATACATTGGTTTTGTAGGAGTGTCGAAATCATGGCTAGTTTAGACGTTGCAATACTTTATTTAAAAACCTTGTTTTGAAAAGAGTATAATATTGCAACTTAATTAACCAACTCAAATCAAGCGGGTTATAATTTGTAAAACCTCGTAGCCATGACTCTTAACCCAAAAACATTTGTTTTAGTAAATTATTTGAAAAATAATAATAAGTCCTGATGATATGTATAAATAAGAGAATAATGCATGATTAAATGAATAACCATGTAAAATGAGTTTGTATAAGATATGTTGTTTGTAAAACAATGTCTTGTGAAAAGTATGTTATTTGTATAAATGTTATATATCTCAAACTGAAATGATTCAAATAACGTTACAGTATGTAATACCATACAAGCACTTATATATAGGAAGTACCAGCGGCGTATCCACCATGCTTGTATCATATTACACACGCATCGTTACTTAATCACTTAATCAAACTAAACCAAATCGATAGATAGATAGTACATTAAATATACCTTCGTTGTTCAAAAGAATAGATTTAGATAGTATAGTACAAGTATACTTCGGATTTATAGATAACATATCAAAATACGCTTTGGATGTGATAAATAACATATTAAACTATGTTTTTGTTTAGTAAATAACATATCAAAATATGCTTTGGATGTGATAAATAACATATTAAACTATGTTTTTGTTTAGTAGATAACATATCAAAATATGCTTTGGATGATTAACAAAATATATGTTGGTTTGTACAATACCACACATGAGAGTATATCAAAATATACTTTAATAGTGTGATTTAGGAATTCAATCAGACCTAGTGCATCAAGATACACCTTTGAGACTATAGAAATACCACAAAGGCAATTCCTATTTGGATGGAGCAACAAATTGGTTTCAGACATTCCATGCCAACAGGAATGGGGTGTCAAATCCTATAGCGCTATATCATACTAACAATCGGTCTGGTGAACATAAAATAAGTACAATTCAACAATTTATTTTATGTTCTTTGAGAAAATCAATGTTTAAATCATAGATAGTCATTCAATTTGTCAATAGATAAGTAATAACATGTATAATCAATTATACTTTTGGAAAACATGAAAGTAACAGATAGGTACACATGCTTCACCCCAAAACAGTTTGGAAAACAGTAAAATAGGGGAATAATGTACTCGCCTGAGATTGCTCAGTAGTCCTTGAGTAACAACTAAACAATGCTAGAGATCGCGGATATCAAACGGCACCTAATATAGGTAACTACATTAATAAACCGGACCTAAATCGGAGGATCGGATAGCGTGAGGGTTTGTAAACCAAACGAGTGTAGAGACTCGTGTCATTTGGTTTAACAAAGCCTACATACTAAATGAAACTTAACATAATTGCTTACGACCCATTACGACCCGTTTAGGTAGCTTATGCTACTTTAACGCGTCGTGCACGTGAAACGCGTTCGGACCGCCTAACTAGTCCTATGACAAGTGTTATATGCCTAAACATGTTACATAATCAGTTATGTGACAAAGGTTTAGGTTACATATGCTTAATTACCAATTATACATGAAAAGGGTATTCTGGTAATTTACCTAAGGCATATAAACTACCTATCATACAACTACTTAAACGATGTGACCATAGGGTATAACCTCGGAAGGTTATTCCCTACCTACTATGGTCACCTAATGTATTTGGTCGGATCCTAATGATCGACCAAACTGGGTCGGGTTCGAAGGTATAGGCGATTTATTAGATCGCCTACCCTACGACCCTAGACAACGTGGTAATCAGTGGGCATAGTCCCAAGGGACTATGACCAACGTGATTACACTCACGTTGCGAAGTTCAAACGAACTTCGCATTGACCATTACTGGTCAACGCTGAAAGTCAAACAAAGTTTGACTTTCTGACTCGAAAAGCAGTAAAATAAGGAAAAGAACGAAAGAATACTTACGAAGGGTCCCCGAATGCTAACCTCGATTCGAAAATCTCAGGTATGAAACAATAGTTTCAACTTAGAGTTTCTCAAATCAAAGTTCTTGTAATTTTAGCAATGGGGTGGATGGGTATATATAGTTTTCGGGTAACCGTTAGGATCGTTTCATGGAAAACGTGCCATGAATCCAACCCGTACACTTGTCGGAACCTTATGGTGGTTAGAAATCCATCCTTATCAGATGACTAGACAATTGGAAACATGTGGGTGTGGGTTAATCTGCTGAAAACAGGCTGTTTAGTACTCTGCATCTGGTCTGAGCATGGCTAGCGCACCGCTACACTAAAAGTGTAGCGCACCGCTAGCCATAGTTTGGCAGAATTACACTTTTAGTCCCTGTCATGCATTCAGCCCATTTTCGACACGTTTAAGGCCCGTTAACCCCATTTCAAAGCTCTAAAATGAAGTTAAAGTATAGGGAACTTAAAATGTGTTCAAAAATATCTCGGATGTCGGTTCGTTTGGCCGTACGAACGCGATGTTCGCTTAATTACGACGGAATGCGCATAAGCGCGAAAAACGAACCAAATGACGCGACGAATGGATTTTTCTTATGGCGAACACTAAAATAAAATATTTTAGTGCTTACATAAATTTTTGGAAGTCCGGAAGTATTCAGAACGTTAGTTATGCGTAAAAATGCAAACTTGTGCACTTTTTGACGCTTTTAGTCCCTGAATGACACAAAAGTTTATTTTAGCATACCGAACACCTCAAAGCCTATTTCTAAGCTATGTAAAGGATAATTATGGTATGTTTAACTTATGGTCATGTTCCGGAATGTCTGTTACAGTTCAAATTGGCATACTTTCGCAGTTTGTCAACTTTAGTCCCTGTAAGCGATTTAACTTGATTTTTGCCATACCAAAGCCTTCAAAACTTATTTCTAAGTTATGTAAAGGTTATTTAAGGTATGTTAAGCCTATGTCACTATTCCGGAGTGTTTGTTGCATTAAACTGGTTATATCTACACATCAGAGCGCGTATAACCCTCCAGAAAGCGATTTAAAGCTTGAAATCGAACAAGAAATGATATGTGCAAAAGATACACATATTTATACAAGTCCAAAGTATGAAATACAATATTTCATTGGTTCGGTATTTGTTTGATGGCCGTGGAGGCATAGGTGTTACACCTAAGTAGGCTATCAGCAATCACAGACCCCTCCCCACAAAAAGCATCTAAAAGATGTTGGGCCCTTAAGCCGTCTCTCCCGCACGACATACCTTTAGGGAAAGATTTAATACACCCGAGCACACAATCGGACTCCACCACAAGAGGAGACTCAGAAGGCAAGGAGGCAGGCATGGAAGGAGGGGGCATACATGGGTGCTTAGCCACTAAAGCCTCCAGTGTATTCTTATTGAGAGGGGCGACCCCCGAGGAGCATAAAACCTTAACCGCTGTCGTGAAATGACCATCAGCAACCTTACGTAAACATTGTTTCACATTGGTCCCCCCACACTCATTATCATCCTCAGTGCCCTTTTTGATTCCATCCGCAACCCCCCTCGCGGGTTGATCAAACAACGATTGGAGAAGAGTGGCAAAACCCTCACGATCACCCCACTGAGCCAAAGACCGCTGGGTGCTAAGGCATTGGCCCGTCTTCCTATTGCCCGACCTCTTGTCCTGACGACCAAAAGACTTGAACACCGCAAGGTGCAACGTGGTAATATCAAAAGTCGAACCCATGCCTCAACAGAATCAGGCATAGCAACCACCTTGTCCAAAGCTGCAGTTAAGACTTGGGTAAATACCATACGACAACTAAGGGGGATACTCTTAACAGTCTTGATGGGGAGAGAGAAAACACGGTCAAGCAAAGAAATATCTACACCCAACTCTTCCGACGAGGTATCAACGTTTTCAACACCGGGTCTAGTGATGCCAACAATAAAACTCTGTTCATCTCTCTCACCTGGCACAAACCGAATAACCTTATCCTCATGGTAGCACGCCCGAATGAAAGCATGAGGGGGCATACACACACCACATAACCATTGTCCGGACACCCTCAAAGCTTCACCAACAGAGGTAAAAAGATTAAGATCGCCAGCAATTGCACATCTCAAAGAATCTTTCCTCTCGTTCGAGCCCAAATGGTGACTCTTGATATGTGCCATTAACCTTGGGAATCCCTTAGCCCCCACCAAGCCATCGGGGCAACAATGAAACCGCAAGAAAGGACAAGGCCAGAAACTGCTACCATTAGAACCAACCATAACAAAACTAAGTAAGCGGATTCGACACTTAGATAATGTCGCGTACGCCACCACCAATAAAGAAAACCCAACCCAAAAGGAATCGCAGCTGATGGGTCAAAAGGTAATTGAACCGCTACCCTAAAAAACCCCGAAGAAATCACCTAGGCATTTCGTCGAACACCTTGCGTGCGAAGAAGAAAAACATAAACCTTCAACTTCAGTCAACTAATTATAAAAAAAACACTTCTAAACGCTGTTTTTCTTCATTTTCCCCTTCAAAACTCAACGCTAATCCTCTCCATTTCCGAAATCAATATCCAAATCGTTATGTATTAAAAACTAGGGCTCGAAACAGTTTTTTGAAACCCTAATCGCAATAATAACAACAAGAGGTGAAGAAATGAAGAATGAATTGACCTTAAAAGAAGCACAGGGATTGCCGAGAGGATCAAGAGGCGAAGATAAACCGAGTTCTTGAGAACAGAAAAGTGACCAGAGGGAAGAGGTTTCAATTGTGTTTTTAGTTTGATACTCATTATGTTTTACGTTATGTCCGTTGTGTAATTACGCAACTGAGTTTTATCATTGTGTTTTATGTTATGTCCATTTTGTAATACACTACTGGGTTTTTGAAAATCTTTTTAAAGTATAATAATATGGTACTCATATTCAAGATAAAACACGCTTGATTTTATGGTATAACTTAAAAAAAACCAATGACGTATAAAAAAGTTACGGATGTTTAAAAAATAGAGAGAAGTAGCATGTGACTTGCATGTGTGTTTTTTTATTCTCTTTGACAAAATTACCTTTCCAACTTGATTTTTTTTTTGAACACTTGTCACTCTATAGTGGCGTCTTAAAAGTCATTATTGATGGTGTTTGGTGACCAAATCCGTCATTGCTAAAACTTGAAGGGCCAAAGTTATGAGGTGGATTCAATGACTTTGTTTTCTTAGTATATAGGGTAATGTGTTTGTTAATATGCTTATTTCATGGCAGACATGCAACTTTAAAGTGTAGTCAGGAGTCTTGAACTCATATGTTGTTGTTGACTGTTGTTGAAGATTACTTTGATGATATATATGTGAGGGGCGAATCTATGCCGTAGGTAGGGGTTGCACGAGATATTTGAGTGACATACCATGAGCGAATAAAATAATAGCATTGGAGTGTATTTGCATTTAAAAGACTATTCTTCTGGACGTGCGATGCACTTCGAGATTAAGATGGGGCCACCTGAATACATGAAAGTAAAAATGAAACTGTTCTCTTTTGTCTTTGAAGGTCAAATCTTTTTTGATAATAGTTTTGGTTTCGTTTTTCTTCTCAACCGTAATAAGGAAATTGAAATATTATATAAGTTGTTCTAGTTTGCGTAGAGTTTTGTTTGAAGTTTTAATTATTTAAGTTTAATTTTTAGTTTTAATTATGTTTATTTTTATTAAATTTAGTTTATTTATTTATATTTTTAATAATGGGAAAACTAATGGATTAATTACAAAAATAATTTGAATAGAAACTGCCATTTTGGTCCCTGTGGTTTGGGCACATTTGCCATTTTAGTCCAAATCTCAAACTTTTTACATCTGGGTCCCTGTGGTTTGCATTTGTCACACCCTGGCTTTGCGGAAGCGTGGGTTTATTTTGGTGTGACTTCTTAATACCATAGCTTAATCACAACAAAGCTATATGAAAATAAAACCATGAAGATCATCCGTTGACTTAAGTTTGAAAAGTAAATTACGACAACATTGTTTAAAGTTGACACATGCAACGAGTTACAACCCAACAAAATAAAAACATTGTTCGAAAGACACAACCACAAACATAAAATAAACACCGTTTAAGACTTGCGACTTGTCCAGGTAAAAGTCACAATCCCTAAACGTGGATGACCTCGTAACTCTTACGCAGCGTGAAAACGTAGCATACTTCGCCAGATCCCTAATTCCCTGAAATACATGTAAGTTGAAAAGTCAACATAAAGTTGAGCGAGTTCATGTGTAGTGAGTATGTAAAACCTTTGTAAGTATAAAATTCCTGGTATGTAGCAAATAAGGAAATAAAGAGATCACCAATGGTTTGCAAGGCCATTGATATGTGTGAAGTGCAGTAGGAAGACTCAAACCTAGCAGATTTTTGCGTCGGGTACCAAGTCACCCCGAGGTCCGTACTGTTGGGCCTGGGGCTGGGCTCGCTACACCCAGATAGATCTACCGCTAAAGACCCTCGTTCCTACCATGAGGATTAATGGCCTCCAGTTCCCGCCTACCGACTCACATGATCTAAGTAGTAACCCTCCTTACGCTAACCATACCATGTAAGTAAAAGTTTGTAATAATCGTAACATGTATTTCACCCCCGAAGTATAAAAACTGAAAACAGTTAAGAGAAAAGGGGGGACATGAACTCACTGAAGTGCGTCTCGAAATAGTCCGTCCCAAAATAACCTGCTGCGTGACGACCTAGACGTACTAACTTCTATTAGACGGACGGCCGTGCCTTGGCTTAAGGTTTAAGTTTTTGGGAAATAGTTAGGCAACTATTTCGTATTTACATTTCGTAATTATCTATAGTTATATTCCTTCCCAATGATGGGGGTTTTAATACATGTGCGGTTTGTAAATCCAAAATACATTATAAAGTCTCAGTTAATAAAATATATTTTATTCATTCGTCTAAAATCTTCTATCTCCAAAATATACATATTTTTCCCAAAAATATTATATTTTATACCTTACAATTTCCAAAATAACACTTTTATCAAAATACGCATTTAAGAGTATTTTTCCAAAAATACGTAAGTTACATTTAAAGTTCGTGTGGTAATAATAACACCGGTGTAACTTAAATATTTATTTGTGATAGCGTTGGTATTATTTTGGAGTCGTTACTTTTTAGTGTATGCGAGTTATATTATATTTACCCTAAAAATAATATATGTGTAGTTCACAAAATAATCATAAAATCACACAAGTGTTTTATTATGAAATATATATTCTCAATATATATTTTAACAAGTTTTATTTACGAAAATCCACCTCCGAATACCTAGTTATTTGTAATAAAAATCGTGGCGAAGTTTGTTTGGAAAACAAGTCAAAAATATATTTATAAACACTTGTCACCAAAATATTCTAGTGTTATTTTCTGGAAAAATTTCGCCAGAGTTTCCTCTGTAACTGGAGGTGGCCACGCTTACAAGCGTATCATTTTCTTTTCAAAATTCAATCAACAATTTTCCAATCATCAATAATCAATGTTCAATCGTCAAACTAGTCAAAATCAACATAAATCGCAAACACATGAACTTGTAAGTTGTGTGAAAGTATGTAGTAACTTTCTAACATTTTTAGTAGATCTTTCCATCTTTAAAAATACAATCAGTTTCTCGAAAACCTAATTTTTTAAGAATATGTAACTTTACAACTTCTCGTCAAAAATTACAGAAACATTTCTTTGTTAAATCCTTTTATCACACAAGTGTTTACACACTTGTTTGTTCACAAAATGATTTTAGTTCATGAAAGATCTGGCTCTTAAACATGGTTTGCATCTTACACTTGGTTCTTTGAAAATACCACTTGTAGATCTTTAGATATACTAGTTTAAAACTCTATTTTACAAGAAACACTATTTTTACACAAGTTCATGGTTATGTATGGAAGGGTTCGTCATCTTGTATCTTTCAAGCTTAACATATTGCTAGTTCATGTTCCATGAACATGATCTAGTGTGGTTAGATGACGATCCGTTCCACTACTAGCATTAAACAACATAAAATAATCATTACTAAACAAGATTCACAAGTTTTACACCATTATTTACTCTTTAACCACCATGTTCATCTTTCTAGCAAGACTTTAAGTTTTGTTTTTGTATGATCTTGAGTTTTAACCATTAAACCTCCTATTAACCACTTTGGACAAGATCAAGAGGGTGTTTAGAATCACTTATAACTAGCTCAAGGCTAGGGAAGAATCAAAGCGAAAACAAGGTGGTTAATAGCGATGTAGAGAGGTCCTTGTGATTCTGTAAGCACCGAGCTTGCTTGTACGTCACCTTGCACCCTTGAGTATGTAAGAAATGGCTAGAATGGAACTTGATGGTGTGAGTATGGTGGTTATGGTGTTCGGCCGAAGGCAAGCAAGAGAGAAAGAAACAGAGAGTGTGCAATTTTTGTTTAGTGTTGATGCGAATGAAGTGGTTAACCTCTAAGTCTTTTTATAAACCATCCAAATCCTTTAACCACTATACAAAGTGTCCCCATAATATTAGACAATCTCAATTAAAATAATCAAAGATTAGTTAGAGACTAAGATTAGTTAGGTGATTAGTGAGTTTAGTTAGAGACTAAGATTAGTTATTAGTGTGTTATGAAATATAACGGGTGTTAGGGTATTCAGGGACCCTAACTAGCTCAGAAAAGGAAAAACAGTGTCATTGACAATATTTTTATGTTCCGGGTAAAGTCCGGTTGTTCGGTTGGATATTAATCCGTTAAAGTGCTAAATAAGCATTTAGAGTGTCTTTAATATTAGTTTTAGTGACACAATGAATTCCTGACACTTTGGAAAGTGTCTAGTATTATTTTCCCATGTTTTTGCACTTTACTAGTTAGCTTAAATGCTGAATTTTGTGTTAAAGTGCATAATTTTGTAACTAAAGTATGTTTTAGGCACATACGGTCACTATAAATATCACCTAGTGACGCAGTTTTATAATCCTCACCTCCCTACACTCTCTACTAGTGTAGTAATCTATTCCCGGCTCATGCTGGCCTCAGAGACAGTGCCTGTCTGATGCTGGCTATGTCAGCATGTTTACTGGGTTATCCATATAGTGTGCTCACTGTGCTTTTGTGCATCAAGGTTGTCACTAAGGTTTGTGTGTAAATAATAGAGTGACAGTAATAAAGTATGATGCATGTATCAGCATTCAAGTAGCAGTTTAACCATAGTTGTAAGCAAGCATAGTAATTAGGCGTTAATTAAATATTAATTAATCCGTACGGATACCTAGTTTGGTGAGGGTTGTCACATTCTCCCCCCGTTAAATAAATTTCGTCCCGAAATTTAGGCTCTGCTTCTAGTTGCAGGGGTCTTGGGAAATAAATGGGGGTACTTCTCCTTCATACGATCCTCACGTTCCCACGTGAATTCAGGCCCATGTCTTGCATTCCATCGAACTTTGATGAGTTTGACACTGCTCCTGCGAGTTTTGTTAACTTTTCAATCCGTAACCTCGACGGGTTCTTCGGTAAAGTGGAGCGTGTCGTCGATATGAACTTCGTCAGCAGGAATGATCACTGTTTCTTGTGTTGAACTCTTTCTTAAATTTGATACATGGAATGTATCGTGAACACCATTGAGTTCAGCAGGTAGGTCCAACTTGTAGGCTACAAGCCCAATCCTTTGCAGGATTCTGAAAGGGCCAATGTAACGCGGATTTAACTTTCCACCCTTTCCGAAGCGTGCCACACCCTTCCAGGGTGAAACCTTCAATAAAACCATATCCCCAACTTGAAATTCCAAAGGTTTCCTCTTTGGATCTGTATAGGCTTTCTGTCTGTCGCGAGCCGCCTCGATGCGCTTTCGAATCTGCGCAATCTTGTCTGTCGTCTCTTGGACTATTTCGGGACCAACAAGCTGCCTATCACCTGCATCAGCCCAGCATAGTGGTGATCGACATTTGCGTCCGTAGAGAGCTTCAAATGGCGCGGCTCCAATGCTTGTGTGGTAGCTGTTGTTGTATGAAAATTCGACCAATGGTAAATGATTATCCCAGCTACCACTTAGGTCCATTACACATGCTCTCAGCATATCCTCCAATGTCTGGATAGTTCGTTCACTTTGCCCATCAGTTTGCGGATGAAATGCAGTGCTCAGATTCAATTGTGAGCCAAAAGCTTCTTGGAAGGATTGCCAAATCCTTGATATGAAACGTCCATCTCTATCAGAGATGATCGAGAGAGGCACTCCATGACGTGCAACAATCTCTCGCATGTATATTTCCGCAAGTTTACTCGTGTTATCCTTTTCTTTGATTGGCAAGAAATGTGTGGACTTTGTTAGGCGGTTAACTATCACCCAAATCATATCATGGCCTCTAGGCGTCTTGGGCAGTTTCGTTATAAAGTCCATTGAAATCTGTTCCCATTTCCACTTGGGAATCTCAGGTTGTTACAGAAGTCCTGAAGGCTTCTGGTATTCAGCTTTTACCTTGGCGCACGTTAAACACTTGCTAACATAAATAGCAACATCGCCTTTCATCCTAGGCCACCAATAATAATCCTTAAGATCTTGGTACATTTTATCCGCTCCTGGGTGGATAGAGTACCGTGATTTGTGAGCTTCATCGAAAATAACTTTCCTCAAACCACCAAACAGAGGAGCCCAAATCCTTTTCATAAAACATAGCGTTCCTTCCTCGTTTGGCACTAATTGCTTCTCCATCCCACGGAGATATTCCTCTTCAATATTCCTTTCTTTCAAAGCTTCTCTCTGGGCGGCACGAATGCGCAGAGAGAGGTCTGTCTATACGATCATCTCCAGAGCCCTAACCCTTATGGGCTTGATCCTTTCTTTTCGACTCAGGGCATCAGCGACCACATTCGCTTTCCCTGGATGATACTTGATCTCACAGTCGTAATCGTTTAATAATTCGACCCAACGTCTTTGCCTCATATTGAGCTCTTTCTGGTCGAATATGTAATGCAGACTCTTATGATCCGTAAAGATTGTACACTTTGTACCATACAAATAATCTCTCCAGATTTTCAGCGCAAATACCACTGCGCCTAGTTCCAAATCATGCGTATTATAGTTCTTTTCATGAACTTTCAATTGGCGTGAAGCGTAAGCTATAACCTTCTGGCGTTGCATCAGCACACAACCCAATCCTTGACGCGAGGCGTCACAGTATACCACGAAATCATCGGTTCCTTCCGGTAGCGCTAAGATCGGCGCATTGCAAAGCTTGTCTTTCAGTAACTGGAATGCTTCTTCCTGTTTGATTCCCCAATCAAACTTCTTATCCTTCTGTGTGAGCGTGGCCAGAGGTTGAGCGATTTTGGAAAAATCCTCAATGAATCTTCGATAATAACCAGCCAAACCCAAGAACTGTCGAATCTCGGTTGGCGTCTTTGGGGTCTCCCAATTCTTGATCGCCTCGATCTTTGTGGGATCAACATGGATTCCATTTCCATTAACCACGTGTCCAAGAAATTGGACTTCGCATAGCCAAAACTCGCACTTTGAGAATTTGGCATACAACTTTTCCTTTTTCAGCAACTCCAAAATAGCTCTTAGATGCTGTTCGTGTTCATTCTTCGTCTTTGAATAAATCAAGATATCGTCTATGAACACAATAAAAAACTTGTCCAAGTACGGCTTACAAACTCTATTCATCAAATCCCTAAAAACAGCTGGCGCGTTTGTCAACCCAAACCGCATCACCAGAAAGTCGTAGTGTCCATAGCGAGTTTTGAAAGCGGTTCTAGGAATACTTTCCTCTTGTATTCTCAGCTGATGGTAACCAGATCGCAAATCGATCTTCGAGTAGTAGCTTGAACCTTGGAGTTGGTCGAAAAGATCATCGATTCTCAGCAAGGGATATCTGTTCTTGATTGTCAACTTATTGAGCTCTCGGTAGTCTATACACATACGAAAACTACCGTCCTTCTTCTTAACGAACAGTACTGGAGCTCCCCAAGGTGAGAAGCCTGGTCTGATGAATCCTTTGTCCAATAGCTCCTGGAGTTGTGTCGACAACTCCTGCATCTCTGACGGCGCAAGTCTATAGGGTGCCTTGGCTACAGGTGCGGCGCCTGGAACCAAGTCAATGTGGAACTCAACTTGCCTTTGAGGCGGTAATCCTGGCAAGTCTTCTGGAAAGACATCCGGATATTCCTTGACGACTGGAATATCTTCAATCTTTGGCTCAGCAGGTTTCTTGTCCACGATGTGTGCCATGAATGCAACACATCCTTTCCTCAAGCACTTTCTAGCTTTCAGGCAGCTAATAATTCTTAGTGGCGTATCATGCTTCTCTCCGTCAATGGGATGCGGATGGTCTTCTCATGGCAAACGATCTCGGCTTTGTTACTCGATAGCCAATCCATTCCCACTACCACATCAAAGCTTCCCAACTCGACAGGTAGTAGGTATAACGTAAACTCGTGCCCTCCTAGTTCAATCACACATCCTCGGACAACTTCACTGGTCTCAACTAGTTTTCCTTTTGCTAATTCGATGGAGTACGGAACGTTTAACTTACTAGGTGTCAACCCAAGTACATTCTTAAATTCTAATGACATGAAACTATAATCCGCACCAGTATCAAACAAAACGGATGCAAAGCGTTGGTTTATAGGGAACGTACCAGTAACGACATTGGGATCCTGGCGCGCTTCCCTCGCCTCGATGTTAAACACTCTTCTGCGGGCTTGATTCAATCCTGGGCAGTTCCTCTTAAAATGCCCAATGTCACGGCAGTTAAAACAACCCGATCTTTGACCATTACCTCCTTCGTTCCCCACTTGATTGTTGTTTTGATTTCGATTCGCGTCCCCAGCCTGATTTTCATTGATCCCTTGATTTCCATTACCTCCATTATTCCCCTGTACACGATTTCCATTGCCACCTCGATTATTGTTCCGATTACCAAAACCTCCTTGGCCTCCCCGGCCTGCACTAGCCCAGCAGTTATCCTTCAAGTGGCCAACTTTTCCACAAGCTTCACATACTTTTGGCCCACACCGGCCAGAATGATGACGCTGGCAGGTGTTACACTTGGGATGATTACCCATATATCCTTTTCCTTTCTTCCGAGCACCGGTTGCAGCTTGGACCGGTGTGCTTGATTCTCCTTTCTTGCCAACACTGCTTGTACCCTGCTTGAAGTTCGAGAATTTCCTCTTATTCTCACTAGACGACTCTACGTGAGTCTCTCTCTTCTTTGGCTCAACATTCGAAAACTTGTTCAGGCGGATGGCTTCCTCAGTAAGAGACACGCTCAGATCGATAGCCTTTGTGATTGTTGCAGGCTTGGAAGTAGTGACCATACTCATGATCTGTGGAGCTAAACCCCAGATAAAGCGCTCACTTCGATTGAATTCCGGTGTAACCATATAAGGTACCACATGAGAGAGGTCGTGGAATCTCTGAACATATTCCGCGATTTTGGGACCGTCCATCCTCAAATGCCAAAACTCAGTCTCCAACCTTTGTATCTCAGCACGAGAACAATACTTCCTTCGCATCAATTCTTTTAACTCAGCCCAGCTCAACAAGTAAGCAGCGGCTTCACCAAGAGTTTGCACTTGTAAGTTCCACCAGGACAGGGCTCCGTCCAAAAATAGCCCAGAAATGTAAGTCACTTGTTGGTCTGGAGCGCACTTGCTCATTCGGAGAACAGACTCCGTCTTTTCGGCCCATCTTACAAAAGCAACAGCACCTCCGGTGCCATCAAAGTTTACAGGCTTGCAGTCTAGGAACTGCTTGTAAGTGCACCCTGCACATACGTTAGAATATACAAATGGTATTAGCGGACGTGCTATAAATATCCAAGTGTATTGTAATACGTCCCAAACGACTTAACATTACCATGTGGTGGATTGTTATTGCCGTTATTGTTCGAATTGCTCCCGCTGGTTCCTCCTTGTGAGGCTGCATACTGCGCAATGGCGGCAGCAATGATTCCTTGAAGTTCTGCCTCGTTGGCAGGCATACGCGTCTCGCGTCTTGGTGGCATCTTCTAAAAGATGGTTCACGTAGGTCAGGTCATAGTAAGTAAAGTGTACGTATGTATTCAACAATATCAACACATAACATCTGATGTTATAAATAAATCAACCACATAACATCTCATGTTAAAGAACATAAACAATCAATCAACATCACATATAATGAGAATACTGCGATTGCGCTGTCATAAATCAAGACCACAATGTAAGGTTTACAAGTTCATAACTGTATCATACATCATCAGTGACTAAGGGCCACATCGCCCTAGTCCAAACTATCTAGTCAGTGACAACAACATCAAATATACAAATCACCAAAAGTCACAATCATCAAAATGTGGTCTCCAAAAGCTGTGTACAGTCTGCACAATCGCGGTCGTCTCACCAAAAGTCTACCTGCGTCGAATCAAAATGGCCAAAGCTGATGGCGGTGGAGGAGGGCGAAAACGAGAAAAGAGTAAACGTCGCATATGAAGCCAGTCCTCCTCCATAGCGCGATAAGCGCGCAATAGGTATGCTATCTGCTGCTCGGGGGTCCAAAAACAAGCGGCAGAATCAGGTGAAAGCGGACGAGGAGGGTGTGATACTGCAGGTGGGGTCTGACACTGGCACGGGAGTCGCTGAGCTCTCTCTAACTCATGTACGCGATGGGTCAGTGCCTCCTGCTGTATCATGAAAGATGTGAGAACATCCTCCGTAGAATACCCAATGTGATATGGGTGATACGGATCCATCGGTGGCATAATGGGGGGCGTAGTCCAGAGGAACGGCTCACTAGATGGAGCGAAGGATGGTACAGTAAATAGTGCAGCAGTGGGAACAACAGTGGGATGAACAATCTGAGGCACAAACTGGCCTCCTCCTAACACAAGAGGTGTATGACCAAACGGATGACGTGATGAACCCTCCCCAGGACGTGGCGGAGGTATGTCGTGAAGATAAGTGATCGGGAGATCTGTGCGGTGAGTATCTGTGGTGTATGGAGGAATCAAAGGAACATCAATGGGAGCTGAAACAGAAGCTGAAACGGGGCCTACAGGTGGTGTAACTGGTATCACAAAAGGTGGGAAATCATCATCATCGTCTATCCACCCATTGTGGGTGTGCGCGTATCGTGGATCAATATGGGTCGCGAAGGGTGCACGGTCGATCATCACCGGCATAGGGTCAGGAAATGGTGCAACAACAGGATCCTCTAACAGAAGTGGAGCATCAACATGAGCATCAACAACATGATCATCCACCAACTGTGGAACAACAACAGGATGATCATCAACAGGTACATCATCAACCAAAGGAGCAACAGCAGGTGCATCGGCATGAACAGGGTCATGCCCAAATGCGGGGTCAGGAGCAACGCCTGGCTCAGGGGCCACGACCGGCTCCGGATCTACAAACTCCATCTCAAAATCAGCTGGATCAGCAAACATAGGGTCGAAAGGGGCTATAGGATCCTCCAAGTGCTGGTCTAAGTGTACGAACTCAATGTCCTGGTCTGGATCAAAGCCAGGTGGAAAAATAGGATCTGAATCATCATCAACATCATGATCGAACTCAAAGCTGTGCACAGGAGCAGGTGCAGCGGATGACGCCATGTCCGGGTCGGCGTCGTGTGAGTGGTGCTGCACTCCCTGCGTATGCAAAGATGCGGACGCCACAGACTCAAATGAGTCTGGGACAGGTGAATGAGCATGAGCCTCCTCTGCAGGAGCGTCAGCAAGCAGTAGGATATCACCGACAGCAATATGGGCCTCGCCTTCAAGGTCATCCTCAAGTGGGTCCTCCTCAAATAAATCGACATCATCATCAGAAACATCAACAAGTGGCATATCAACAACCGGATAAGCAGCAAGGGGTATAGGAGCAGGGATCACCACAAGTGGTAAATCCCCAGCGAGATGGCCATCAGCAGGCTCTGCTACGACATCAGGCAGCGCAAAGGGCTGAAAGTCGTCATCATCTGTGCTGGTAGTATCGGAAGTGTACACCTCGTGCTCCGATGAAACTATGTCGTCTGATACTATGGCCATGGGATCTGTAGTGTCCGACTCTCCAGTACCGGATGAAGGCATGACGTCTGTAACACAAACACACACATGCACAAATAATCAATCATATAATCAAATAAACATGTTAGTCATCAATAAGCAATCAAGTAATTTTCCTAGTCCCACTAGATTAACCTCCCAGCCTCTCAGACTGATCCTCCTAGTCCCACTAGATTAACCTCCCAGCCTCTCAGACTGAATCTCCTAGTCCCACTAGATTAACCTCCCAGCCTCTCAGACTGAATCTCCTAGTCCCACTAGATTAACCTCCCAGCCTCTCAGACTGAGCCTCCTAGTCCCACTAGACTACTCCCTCAACCTCTCAGACTAACCCTCCTAGTCCCACTAGACTATTCCCTCAGCCTCCCAGACTGAGCCTCCTAGTCCCACTAGACTACTCCCTCAGCCTCTCAGACTGAGCCATAACTTTTAAAAATATTTTGCACTCTGGATCTGGACGTAGTGTATGCAATGTAAAAATGTTTTCGTGAGAGCCCTAGTGATCATAGTCTAGACTCGAGAAGGAATCCTAGTTCGCTATGATCAAGGCTCTGATACCAAGCTGTCACACCCTGGCTTTGCGGAAGCATGGGTTTATTTTGGTGTGACTTTTTAATACCATAGCTTAATCAAAACAAAGCTATATGAAAATAAAACCATGAAGATCATCCGTTGATTTAAGTTTGAAAAGTAAATTACGAAAACATTGTTTAAAGTTGACACACGCAACGAGTTACAACCCAACAAAATAAAAACATTGTTCGAAAGACACAACCACAAACATAAAATAAACACCGTTTAAGACTTGCGACTTGTCCAGGTAAAAGTCACAATCCCTAAACGTGGATGACCTCGTAACTCTTACGCAGCGTGAAAACGTAGCATACTTCGCCAGATCCCTAATTCCCTGAAATACATGTAAGTCGAAAAATCACCATAAAGTTGAGCGAGTTCATGTGTAGTGAGTATGTAAAACCTTTGTAAGTATAAAATTCCTGGTATGTAGCAAATAAGGAAATAAAGAGATCACCAATGGTTTGCAAGGCCATTGATATGTGTGAAGTGCAGTAGGAAGACTCAAACCTAGCAGATTTTTGCGTCGGGTACCAAGTCACCCCAAGGTCCGTACTGTTGGGCCTGGGGCTGGGCTAGCTACACCTAGATAGATCTACCGCTAAAGACCCTCGGTCCTACCATGAGGATTAATTTCCTCTAGTTCCCGCCTACCCACTCACATGATCTAAGTAGTAACCCTCCTTACACTAACCATACCATGTAAGTAAAAGTTCGTAATAATCGTAACATGTATTTCACCCCCGAAGTATAAAAACTGAAAACAGTTAAGAGAAAAGGGGGGACATGAACTCACTGAAGTGCGTCTCGAAATAGTCCGTCCCAAAATAACCTGCTGCGTGACGACCTACACGTACTAACTTCTATTAGACGGACCGTCGTGCCTTGGCTTAAGGTATATGTTTTTGGGAAATAGTTAGGCAACTATTTCGTATTTACACTTCGTAATTATCTATAGTTATATTCCTTCCCAAGGATGGGGGTTTTAATACATGTGCGTTTTGTATATCCAAAATACATTATCAAGTCTCACTTAATAAAATATATTTTATTCATTCGTCTAAAATCTTCTATCTCCAAAATATACATATTTTTCCCAAAAATATTATATTTTATACCTTACAATTTCCAAAATAACACTTTTATCAAAATACGCATTTAAGAGTATTTTTCCAAAAATACGTAAGTTACATTTAAAGTTCGTGTGGTAATAATAACACCGGTGTAACTTAAATATTTATTTGTGATAGCGTTGGTATTATTTTGGAGTCGTTACTTTTTAGTGTATGCGAGTTATATTATTTTTACCCTAAAAATAATATATGTGTAGTTCACAAAATAATCATAAAATCACACAAGTGTTTTATTATGAAATATATATTCTCAATATATATTTTAACAAGTTTTATTTACGAAAATCCACCTCCGAATACCTAGTTATTTGTAATAAAAATCATGGCGAAGTTTGTTTGGAAAACAAGCCAAAAATATATTTATAAACACTTGTCACCAAAATATTCTAGTGTTATTTTCTGGAAAAATTTCGCCAGAGTTTCCTCTGTAACTGGAGGTGGCCACGCTTACAAGCGTATCATTTTCTTTTCAAAATTCAATCAACAATTTTCCAATCATCAATAATCAATAATCAATGTTCAATCGTCAAACTAGTCAAAATCAACATAAATCGCAAACACATGAACTTGTAAGTTGTGTGAAAGTATGTAGTAACTTTCTTACATTTTTAATAGATCTTTCCATCTTTAAAAATACAATCAGTTTCTCGAAAATCTTATTTTTAAAGAATATGTAACTTTACAACTTCTCGTCAAAAATTACAGAAACATTTCTTTGTTAAATCCTTTTATCACACAAGTTTTTACACACTTGTTTGTTCACAAAATGCTTTTAGTTCATGAAAGATCCGGCTCTTAAACATGGTTTGCATCTTACACTTGGTTCTTTGAAAATACCACTTGTAGATCTTTAGATCTACTAGTTTAAAATTCTATTTTACAAGAAACACTATTTTTACACAAGTTCATGGTTATGTATGGAAGGGTTCGTCATCTTGTATCTTTCAAGCTTAACATATTGCTAGTTCATGTTCCATGAACATGATCTAGTGTGGTTAGATGACGATCCGTTCCACTACTAGCATTAAACAACATAAAATAATCATTACTAAACAAGATTCACAAGTTTTACACCATTATTTACTCTTTAACCACCATGTTCATCTTTCTAGCAAGACTTTAAGTTTTGTTTTCGTATGATCTTGAGTTTTAACCATTAAACCTCCTATTAACCACTTTGGACAAGATCAAAAGGGTGTTTAGAATCACTTACAACTAGCTCAAGGCTAGGGAAGAATCAAAGCGAAAACAAGGTGGTTAATAGCGATGTAGAGAGGTCCTTGTGATTCCATAAGCACCGAGCTTGCTTGTACGTCACCTTGCACCCTTGAGTATGTAAGAAATGGTTAGAATGGAACTTGATGGTGTGAGTATGGTGGTTATGGTGTTCGGCCGAAGGCAAGCAAGAGAGAAAGAAAGAGAGAGTGTGCAATTTTTGTTTAGTGTTGATGCGAATGAAGTGGTTAACCTCTAAGTCTTTTTATAAACCATCCAAATCCTTTAACCACTATACAAAGTGTCCCCATGATATTAGACAATCTCAATTAAAATAATCAAATATGTGTGGTGTGTGTCCTACATGGGGACCGATTCGGTCAAGGGGGGGGGGGGTAATTGGTTTGATTCTAACCATCTAGTTAGGTGATTAATGAGTTTAGTTAGAGACTAAGATTAGTTATTAGTGTGTTATGAAATATAACGGGTGTTTGGGTATTCAGGGACCCTAACTAGCTCAGAAAAGGAAAAACAGTGTCATTGACAATATTTTTATGTTCCGGGTAAAGTCTGGTTGTTCGGTTGGATATTAATCCGTTAAAGTGCTAAATAAGCATTTAGAGTGTCTTTAATATTAGTTTTAATGACACAATGAATTCCTGACACTTAAGTGTCTAGTATTATTTTCCCATGTTTTTTCCACTTTACTAGTTAGCTTAAATGCTGAATTTTGTATTAAAGTGCAGAATTTTGTAACTAAAGTATGTTTTAGGCACATCCGGTCACTATAAATATCACCTAGTGACGCAGTTTTATAATCCTCACCTCCCTACACTCTCTACTAGTGTAGTAATCTATTCCCGGCTCATGCTGGCCTCAGAGACAGTGCTTGTCTGATGCTGGCTATGTCAGCATGTTTACTGGGTTATCCGTATAGTGTGCTCACTGTGCTTTTGTGCATCAAGGTTGTCACTAAGGTTTGTGTGTAAATAATAGAGTGACATTAATAAAGTATGATGCATGTATGTGTATGTATCAGTATTCAAGTAGCAGTTTAACCATAATTGTAAGCAAGCACAGTAATTAAGCGTTAATTAAATATTAATTAATTCGTACGGATACCTGGTTTGGTGAGGGTTGTCACAACATTTTGTTGCCATTTATTCCAAAATCCAAAACCCCATTTTTTGACTGTTGAAAGCTGTCTATTTTGTCCTTTAGTGCAGGGGCATTTTGGTCAAATAAAAAAAACCTAAAAAATACATCTCTCTCTCTATAAAGTCTCTGCACACACTCTCTCTCTCTCTAAACAAAATCTGACTCTCTCTCTTCTCTCTCTCAATAACACCACTCGATCCAGATCCAGGAAATCCAACACCACAACTTTTGTTTTTGATTCAGATCGATATTCATTCGATGAACAACAACAACAAAACATCGACGACAGATCAAGGGGGTCTGTGGGTGTTTAGGGTTTTGAGGAGGTGAAGATAAATAGAGAAAGAGATGGCACTGTAGGTGTTTAGCTGTGAAAAACGACTGGTGCGGGATGAATCTCTGTGATCTCGGTGACAATGATGATGATGATTCCATGATCATCTATGGATGAAGAGTTCTGGGTGAGAGAGAGAAGAAGATGAAGAGTTCTGGGTGAGAGAGAGAAGAAGATGAAGTTCTGAGATGTTGAAGTTCTGGGTGAGAGAGATGTCTGTATGTGGACTAACCATAAGCGTAATTATCTAAACTAATAATTTGCTATGAAATGTATTTTTGTTTGCGATTTAATCGTAACGAATTTAACTCAACAATTTCAGTTTTAGTGAACTTATATGCACTGAAATGTCTATTTGTTTGTGAGTTATTGTAGAATTTTGTTGTTTCAATTGTTGATTTGGATTACTTTTATGTTATTCAGTGGAATTTGTGACGATTTACCTCGATATCTTCAGATTCAATGAAGTTAATATGCACTGAAATGTCTGTTTGTTTGTTTGTTTGAAAAAGGCTTGAAGATGATGATGTAATTGGGAAGGGGGTGTGGGTGTGACTATTGGATGGGACGACGCAGGAGTGGCGGTGGTGAGAAAGGGGAGGAGGTGGCGGTGGTGGTCGTGCTATAGAGAGAGAAGAGAGAGAGAGAGGGAGGGAGGCGGTGGTGGTGGTGCTATAGAGAGAGAGAGAGAAGAGAGAGAGAGAGCTGATTATTTTGATCTTGGTTTTGTTGCTAAAAAAATGAAATTTAAAAAATGACCAAAATGCCCTTGCACTAAAGGACAAAATAGGCAGCTTTCAATAGTAAAAAAAGAGGGTTTTTGGATTTTGGACTAAAATGGCAACAAAATGCAAACCAAAGGGACCCACATGTAAAAAGTTTGAGATTTGGACTAAAATGGCAAAAGTGCCCAAATCACAGGGACCAAAATGGCAGTTTACTCATTTGAATATTAAAAATCAAATTTAAAAGGCGGTAATCATGTAGAAATTTAAGTATTGTTAAAAATGTTTGTAGGGTTAAAGTGAATATAAGAGTTTTAATGTATTCGTAAGATTCTTGTGGTAGTTTACTATACATGCTTGTAGATACATTTATCACCATGCATAATAAGTAATTAAACAAATTTGTTAGGATACAATAAACGAATTTGAATGGTATCTGGTTGGTCTTATAGTTAACATTTTGGCCTAACTTCAATTCCTTCAATGATAAGTCCTCCTTTTAGTTGTTGACCCTTCACTTCCGTTAAATTCATTTTCACACCCTCACTTCTTTCTCCAACAAAGAATTCTCCAATTTCGATTTCTATCCATCCATCGCCTCTCTTGCTCGGTCGTTGGCATTCTCCTTCCACTACCCGTTTCTCCATCATTCGTCTCCGGTTCATGAAAAACAGTGATTCTATCTGTTGGTTTTGCTCATCTAGAGGGCATAAATAGGCTATGTTGGTAACAGAACATGTACTGCTTGAAATGGTTGTCTCACATGGAATAGATTCCAGCCCGAATGAATGATCAGAAACCTTAACTATAAGATAAGCACAGTATATTGTGTTTGTAGATAAATCTTCAGTCTGTATTCTTCCTTCAATTTCCATGTTGGTTATTGTTTTTAACTTAATTACCTCAGAAAATCTGCACAGTTTATGAAAATAAAATGAGCTTCCATTTGAGTATAATAAAGGTAACACTATTGTAATCATTGTAAACAAAACAGTATATAATTCTAACAAACCTTGAGGTAGAATTGGCAGTCCAAGTCCAATGATTTGGTTCGTTGCTTGAAGATATAGAAAGTGCTCTTGCCGATAGAATCCAACATTTTCTACCACTTACCTTGTCTAACGAAAAGCTCTGCATGGATTACACAAGTCAAAACATCAATACTTTGAACAAAGGAATTAAAATGGACGTCAAACTTTCAAAATGTGGAGAGAATATGAAGCATAAACTTACCCTGATTCCACCATCCATGAGAATAGAATCACATAGCTGGAAATACAGTTCTTTCTTCGAGGAAATGTTGAGTTGAGTGTGTGATCTAGAGAGAATACGAGGTAGATCCGACGGCAAGAATCTGTCCCAAACGATCTCGGATTCAGCAGCGGACCGTAAAGAAGAAGATACAAGCAAAAATCTAGACGCGTCGGGTGGAGAGGTTAGAGATAATACAGTGGAAATACAGTCTTCTGGCAACATGATCAATCTGGTGGCCATTTCTAGATTTGTAAAATATATCTGAAAATGATAAAATGGTGGGTGATTAATGTTTGTTATGTTGTGGGCAAAGGGTGGATAAGGATATATAGTAAGTGAGATCAAGTGGTGGGTGGTTGTTTCTGAGAAACCAGGTGGTCACTAAATCTAGGCAAGTTGGGGGACAAAGGTGTATTTGTTTGAATTTGAAATGAATCTAATTGGAAGAGGTGGGCCATTGATCCCTATGAGAAAAGTCAATTTAGACAACATTCTTTTAGAAAAATATTATTTTAAGGAAGGGCAAAATAACATGTGATACTTGCGGTTCCAAAAAAAAACTTTGTACCTGGTATTTTATTAGCTACTATTATTAAATTCTTCGATTAACTTGCGGTTCCAAAGAAACTTTGTACCAAGTATTTATTTAGCTACGATTATTAAATTCTTTGATTAACTTAAGTTTTCTTAGTCATAGTTATTTCTTTGATAATTATTTTATATACACTAGTGAAACTCTATCGAGCGTTATGATAGGAATTCGATCGGTTTTGATTCGGTTAATTACGATATCGATACTTAATAAAGTGGTAAAGCGAATACCAGTATTGATACCGATATTATTGGGATAGTATAGGTTCGGGCTATTGTGGTATTGGTTATGTGTTGTCACTCGCTATAGTTTAAGATACTAAAATATAATTTATTGCAAATACAACTTTGTTATAAACGAAATTTATATCTGAAATCATAAAAATGAATGCTTGTACCGGTACTGTGACAATCCACACGTTCTGCTCCGTACAGTTCCTTTATGGAATGTAATCCTACTATATGATAACCGATATTAATATAAAATGGGTTTTTCTATGTGTATGTAATTGAAATATTAACTGCGTGAGTATTAAATGAATTTCCCTTGTTTATTACTGTTAATTATATATAATACATCGACGCCGCACACTCATTTCTACCCATACACCCTCCGTTGTTGGCCTGAGACCGGATTAAAATCCATGCTTTGTTCGGATCACAGAACCCAGTCTCACAATATACATGACTGGCCCAAGAATGCAGGCCCAAAGCTCCTAGGGTGAACTAATAGGTCGCACAATTAAAACAAAGTGGCAAATTGAGAGTCTGCGACGTCACACATTTATATATGGATACCAGACGACACACTCATTACCTTTTTGATTGGTTTCCATCAAATTCAAATCCCAAAGAATCATTCCTTCGCCCTCACTCTCTCATTAACCTCTTCATCTTTTTCCATTAAACTTGCAACAAAAACCCCACCTCAGCCAACCAACCTCCGGCGACTTCCGCACACTCCGATCACTCCACGACGGCCCACGTCTAAACAACTCGGAGCTCCGTTTCTTTAACCGGCACACACACACCGTTACGAACTCGGACCCAGGTTAGAATGTATTCATCTCTAAATGTTATGGTGAAGTTCATGGATGTTAGATGTTGAAACCAGTTAACTGATTTAATGTGTAACATTACTTCTTGTCAAATTTTGTTTCAACACATGATTGTCGAAGAACGACAGTCCGTTGTTTGAATGATAACTCATGAATAAAACATTAAAGATAAGAATCTGTTAACTTGAAGTTAATGTGTTGTTTATGGTGCTGGGTTTTCATCTGAATGTACAACCTTACATGCGTGAAGTACAACCTGGTTACGTAGGATGATGATTACAAATAAGAATGATGCTTGAATGTGTTGATGATAAAGTTCTACACTTGACTGTTAGTTTGATATGTATTGAATCTGTTCACTGTTTAATAAACGAGATGATGAAGGAATATGATGTTAAATTTTTTTATGGCTAGAATAAATAGGATTGATGTTGAATCAGTGAAACGGTGATCCGAAGAATTAGTTCATTTAATACTGGTAGCAATGAAGATTGATGTTTATTAAATACTAGGTTATCACCCGCGAACTTCGCGGGTCGGAAAATTTAATCTGCATTATCACAAAGTCTATAAATAATAAACAAAGTAATATATTACATAAATTACTTATTTACAAAGTGAAAATACAGCCAATAAGATTTGTCAAAATAGATGTCACAAAAACCCAAACTGTTTATTTCACCTTCAAGTCACAATTCTTTCACATCTAAATTTCTAAATTTGTTTCATGCCAATAGTACCCATATAAACTGAACCATTATTCCTCGTTACCACGCGACTCGCCTATTTTGCCACTAAAGTTGGAAGAATTACCTCTCTTGCAATATGAACCACAAGTTAAGAGAATTACCTCACTTGCAATATGAACCACCATGTTTGTACTCGTATTCAGGTGTGTATCATGCAGATGACACAAGATCAAACCATACAATTTGGAGCGTTTGTCATGTCTGGTATATCTACATATATTTAACAACTTAACCGTAAAGAAAACGGGTTAGATTGTAAGCATAGTTACTATTATTTGTTACAAAATAAAAATCATACTAAATCAAAAAAATGTAATAATAATCATGAAGTATGAATTTATTGCAAAAAAACACCTACTAAGCATGAACCTAATAAAGGACAATGGGAATGAGGTTAAACCTTGATGTAAGAGTGTAGCCTAACGGAGTGAGCCATACGACCAGCATCCTAGAAAATATGACAAAAAAGATATTGTAATTACATATCCAAAAATCAATGCTAATGTTACAAAATTTAATATATTTTAATGTTTAAAATAACCTGTGGAAATTTGGTATTTTTCGGATAGTTCAAAAGAGTAGAAGCTATACATCAGAAACTAAACACATATATGAAATTAAAAAAAAATATAATTTAATTTGATCCGTAAACGTGTTAACCGTAAAAAAAATAGAATCTTTATAAAAGTTAAGAGCGTGCACTTACTTGATCACGGAAAACGCTAAGAGCTTTCAAACTCAATTGGAACCAGTCCCGGCATGTCTCTCTACAATAATCTAATAAAATTAATTGGTAAAGAATAGAAAAAACCAAAAAAGGACCTCAACAAAACGCTCCTTTATATTAAACTTCATGCTAAACAGGCCGTGGTCGGGTTCAGGTTCATGTGCCTATCACGATTTTCGGATTCGTGTTAGGTTCGACAACCAATCCGCGAACACGACTCATCAAACACCTTAATTATTGTGAACGTTGATAATATTGATTCTAATCTATATATCTATCGTTACTCAACTTGAATAGCAATTTAACAAATGCATTAACTATTATTATAAGCCACATTTCCATCGAACATCACATTATTATCATCAATAAGGTCAAGAAAACAAACTTATCAACATCCACTACTTGTAGCAGCGGCAAAGAATGTCACACATTTTTTATTTAACTGATTTATTTAAGTAAGATACCTGATGAAATCAGCAGCAGTTGCCACTGCACCCATCATCATTAAGAACCATGTATTACTGCAAAATGCAATATTTATCAATCAATAAATAAATAAAGACACCTTTTTATTGGTTTCAAGAATTAAAATTATTTGTCTACCTCAACAAAAAGCTTCTTGTCATTCCCTGAAAGTGAAGCAACCTCCAAAGAACTCAAAAGATATAGCAGTACATGAAACTTCAGTCCTGTACCTCAAAGCACATGTATATTTGTTCATCTAAGTGAAAATTACAGTTTGAAATTATAAGATCAAACAAAAGCAACGTAAAATACGATAAACATAATCCAGATGAAGTCAAATTCAGAGAGTTCGTAACTGTACCAACATCATAAATCATGGAATTAACCCTATAACATTCACATAAACAGTTTATGTGTGCGCAAGAACCAACCACAAAAGTAAAACTTTTCAAGTCTTCAATCACCATCAACGGCTTCGAAGATCACAAATGAACACAACAAACCCAAAATCCAACACACAAAATCCTCTGAAAAATAGAAATTAATGACTTCAACCCTAAATTGCATTCAAAACTATAAATAATAAAGTTTATAAGTTAACCACCAAGTATTCACAAAATTTTACCGAGACTACACAAATACTAAAACAACTTGAAAATATCTTAGTGCACAAATTACAGAAAACTGTAGCAACTAAATAAACAGTCATTCACTTATTGTGCAAAACCCTAACACTTCAAACAGATTATACCAGCTTATCAACACGACAATCGTTCGCCAATCTGTGCAAAACACTAAGACTAAAACATCCATCATTTACCCAAAAAAATATAATAATAAAAAAATCTTCTTCACATATTAATACACCTATTTAAGCTGATTTATTTTACCAATAACCAAAAAACACTAAATCACACCAAATAACCCAAAATCAAACAAATTAATCCACCAATTCTGCAAAAACCCTAACCCTAAACCGCTCATCCATTACCAATTTACAAATTAGAGGTTAAGTTTCCCACCTAATAACTACAAAAACCTTCTGTTTCAAACCAAAACCAAAACCAAAACCAAAACAATAAAAACACATACGGATGTTCCTGACTACAAAAAAACACTAAAAATCGAGCAACTTGATAGCAAATTCTATCAACAACAACATCGAATAAACAATAATCAAGAGGCTAGTATAATAAGAATTAAGGCACAATCTGATAC
>JARYGA010025191.1:0-28703 GCA_030545235.1 Helianthus tuberosus | reverse complement strand
GTGTCTTCAAGTCTTTGACTTCTATTCAAGTCTTCAATGTCGGAGGATCTTTAAAGTCTTCACGTCTTGAAAGCAGAAAGTGTATCAACAAACTCCCCGTATCACGTAGGAAGTGTGTTGACAAACTCCCCCTTAACATAAGCTCCCCCTTGAGTTATGCTCGTGAAAGTCTTTATCTTTATGAAGTGAGATCCTTGTGGTGTTGATGATGGTCAGCGGCAACTCGATCATCTTCATCATTTGAGTGCCTTCACGTCGTGTCTTCATTCCGAAGCTTGTCATCGACCATGTTCTCCTAGCCTTTAGAATCTGCACATGCAAGAAATCTAAACGCGTAATGAGAACAACCGCCTGGAATATCATAAGCGAACGACACACATGTGACCATTGTTTTAAACAAACACCGTCCGACAGTTTGAAAGTTTAAAAAAAAAAATTATCCATTTCAATTTTAACTTTCAACGCTTGCAAATTTCGACCGTTTATGAAGATTTAGTCGTTTTCGGTTTTCGTTCAGGTTTCAGGTAACGAAGACTCGAGCTCCAACATCGTACGATCGAAAATAAAAAAAGAAATAAAATCTTTTTGGCTTTTATAAAGTTTATATTAAAACAATCCTAAAATCTTTTTGGTATTTTTGAATATTTCAAATGTAAAGACTGAAAGCAGTAAATAAATATATATACAAACATTCTTTTTGCGAGTTTCGAGGGTAAGAGAATCATATCAGTGTACGGTCATGCCAAAACGCTCTCTTTGTTCAATTAGTTAACATTAAGATAAGCATCCTATAACAATTATCGGTATTGTTGTCCACTTAAGCTCAACTTATCATTTGTAATCATGGCGAGGGGATACGTTAAGGTATGATTTATACTTACCGACCGGTGTTCATCCACATCACGACACATTCCCGTATCAAGGTATGCACGAGGGTTCATCTTACCGGTGAGTATACCGATTATCATCTGTTTGACCGTATATAATGTGAGATTCTCACTTATTTTGATTGAAAACAAGCCCTATGTGATATAATCACTTATTGATGAGGAACTTGATTTTCATATGCATGAGGGCACAGGAGCAAGTCCGTGAACAGGTCAGTACTTTCGTACAGCAGAGAGACGAACTTGACACCCTGAAAGAATTTGTGATAAATTATCACTTATTTGTTTGGACATGTGATTGTTTATCACTTATTGAGGTCGTATGCAGTATGTACACGTATGTATAGTATCATGGAAGATCTAGACTTGCGTCCCCGTTATTTTTCGGTAAAAGATACAACCATGATACCCAGATGATAAGCAGCATAAAGACCGAATATCTCAGAACCTCGGCAATCTCTCAAACGAAATTTCGGTACTAAGACCATATGCCAATGAATGGTTCCCACCCAGTCTTCAGTCGGATTAAGTTTATATCACCCTGCACACTTTAAAATGATTGTGAGCCTACCGATACATCTTATATAGAGCTGCTTATCGTTTTTCATTTAAGGTTTAAAGAGGTTTAGACAGACCACTGATGTACTATCATTTTCTCTTTCGTTCGCCAGGAAACTCATTTTTGCTTTTCTATTGTTTTTGTGTTTTTGAAATTTTTCAATGTTTTTGGATTTTCAAATTTTTGGATTTACTCCCCCTAAAATCAACAAACTAAGACAATTTTAAAACACAAAGGTATTTACAAAAATGATTTTCCGATGTGGATTACTCTTGCTTGACCTTAATGCCGTTTACCAATAAAAGATAGTCAAATCTTGATTTGTCAAAAGCTTTGGTAAAAAGGTCGGCACGTTGGTCATCGGTGTGGACGTAAGCAACATCGATTAGCCTTTTCTCAAAGCAATCACGTATGAAGTGATACTTAATTTCGATGTGCTTAGTCTTTGAATGCTGCACAGGATTTCTAGTGATCTGTAATGCAGCAGAATTATCAACGTAAATAGGAGTAGTTAGGAATTCAAAACCGTAATCACGCATTTGTTGTTGTATCCACAGGACTTGGGAGCAACAACTTGAGGCAGCAATGTATTCAGCTTCGCATGTTGATGTAGCGACGCACGTCTGCTTCTTGCACTGCCATGTGACTAGGCGATTTCCCAAAAACTGACATCCAGCCGTTGTGGATTTGCCGTCGATTTTGCATCCGCCAAAATCAGAATCACTGAATGCGATCAAGTCAAAGTTATTATCCCTAGGGTACCATAGACCGGTGTCAGGGTAACCCTTCAAATAACGAAATATCCTTTTTACAGCTGCAAGATGTGAGGCCTTCGGGTTCACTTGATATCTGGCAAGCAGGCACGTTGGGTACATTATATCTGGTCTTGATGCTGTGAGGTACATAAGGGATCCTATCATCGCGCGGTAGTGTGAGGGGCTAACATCTTGACCCTTCAAGTCTGGATTAATTCCGTGATTTTGTGGCAATGGGGTACCGATGGGCGTTGCATCAGACATCTGGAACCGGCTCAAGATGTCACCAACATATTTAGTCTGATGGATGAATATCCCAGACTCGGTTTGTTGTACTTGAAGGCCCAAAAAGAAGGTCATTTCCCCCATAGCACTCATCTCGAATTTATCCTGCATAACACGCTCGAAATCCCTACACAAAACATCATTAGTAGAACCAAATATAATATCGTCAACGTATACCTGTACCAGTAGAAGATCTCCATCTTGTTCTTTGATGAAAAGAGTACAGTCGATAAGACCTCTGCGAAATCCATTCTCCTGCAGATAATTAGATAAGGTTGCGTACCAAGCTCGCGGTGCTTGATGTAGACCATATAGAGCTTTGTTGAGCAACCAAACCCGATCGGGATGGATAGGATCTTCAAAACCTGGAGGCTGCTCGACGTACACCTCTTCTTCCACCACACCATGTAAGAAAGCACTCTTCACGTCCATCTGGTATACCTTGAAACCTTTGAATGAGGCATAGGCCAGAAAGATCCGAATGGCTTCTAGACGTGCAACAGGTGCATATACTTCGTTGTAGTCGATTCCTTCAATCCGACGAAAACCTTGAACGACTAGCCTTGCTTTGTTCCGGATAACGATCCCACGGTCATCCTTTTTGCATTTAAACACCCAACGGGTACCAATCTTCTTGTATCCAGCAGGTTTCTCTACGAGTTTCCAGACACCCAGCTTCTGGAATTGTTGCAGTTCTTCCTGCATTGCTTCAACCCAAGAGCTATCTTTCAAAGCATCTTTCCAAGTTCTTGGCTCTTCCTGTGAGACATAACACGCGAAAGACCAATCATTCTGTTGACCAGATTCTCGGATAGTTGCATACAAGCCTGCATTGTTGTTGTTCCGCAACATGTTTCTTGTTTGAACGCCACTTTGTACATTTCCTATGATGTTTTGTTGAGGATGGGCATTATGAATCCTTGTTTCTGGATTATCTTGAACTGGAATATTTGTACCCAGATTGTTGAGATTGAGATCAGCAATCAATTCAAGTCCCGGAATTGACGAAGAGGATGATGCAGAAGTTTCAGCTGTTCGAGGGACATCCACTGGAGGTGTACCTTCTGAAGTACCATGTACTGCTGCTGATGGTCCTTGGTCTGTATCTAGAAATTCATCATCCTCTGAAGATTCGTTCAATTCGGTAGCATCTTGAAAATCCTCATTGTCGAGAGCATTGTTGTTCACTGAAGATGGTTCTTGATTGACAATAATGGGACGAACCAACGGTGAATCTGTTGCGTTGTCGCTCTCGAAAAACATCCTTGCCGCAGCACTTTCTTCAACGGCTTCAACATTGATCGAATTGAAAAAGTCATCGTACTCAAACATCCAAGGCTGACCAGGATTTCTGACTGGTAAAGTGTGCCTTTGTACTCTGACTTCAGACCATTCCTCGACCCTTTTAGTCTCTAGATTCCAGACTCTTAAGTTTGGGGTGGAATACCCAAGAAAGTATCCCTCGATAGATCTTGTCCCAAACTTTCCATGAGGATCGATAATTGTGCAGGGCGCTCCAAACGGTTCAAGATAAGACAAGTCTGGTTTTCGTTTGTTGATAAGCTCAAAGCAGGTCTTGTTGTGCCTTTTAACTGTAAGGACTCGGTTCAAAGTATAGCATGCAGAGGATACAGCTTCAGTCCAGAATGGAATGGGCAGCTGCGACTCTACCAACATAGTCCTAGCAGTCTCGATCAATGTGCGGTTCTTACGTTCAGCGACGCCATTTTGTTGAGGAGTATAAGCTGCACTAAATTCGTGAAGAATACCTTTTGAAGTGCAAAACTCCGCCATGGCATGATTTTTGAATTCAGTACCATTGTCGCTACGTATCCGCCTAACCTTCAAGTTGTAAAGATTCTCAATCTGAATGATCAAGTTTTTAATAATACCGAAGGTTTCACTCTTGTGTGCCATGAACGCCACCCAAGAAAATCTTGAATAATCATCAGTAATCACGAGGCAATACTGATCATTCCTAACGCTTTTGTGTTTGACAGGACCGAACAAATCCATGTGCAAACGTTCAAGAGGAACAGCCACCGTGTTGACTTTCTTTGTAGGGTGCCGCTTCTTCGTTTGTTTTCCTTTTTGGCACGAGACACAGACGTCTTGAAGATGGAAATTTTTAAGAGGAACACCATTCACCAATTCATTTGACACCAAATGATTCATTTTGCGTAAGTGAATGTGACCCATTCGTCTGTGCCAAGAGATTGTGTCTTTTTCTGTGGCTTTTGAAACGAAACATGTTGCTTGTGCAGACGTTGTGATAGCTTGGCTCATATCAAGAACATACAGGTCATTTATCCTTGGAGCCGACAAGAGAATCCATTCTTTTGGAATTTTGAACCCGGGTTTCAGCACATAACATCCATTAGCATCAAAGTGTACCGAGAACTTCTTATCACAAATTTGAGAAACACTAAGAAGATTGTGATCAAGTTGTTGCACAAAGTTGATCTTGTCAAAGCTAACAACCCCGTTGGAAATCATTCCTTCACCCGTTATATATCCGCCCTTATCTCCAGCAAAAGCAACATAACCTCCTCTAATAGATTTGACGTCGTAGAGAAGCTTCATGTCGCCTGTCATGTGCCTGGATGCCCCACTATCAACAATCCAATGACTACTGATAGTTCCTCCTGGAACACCCTGCACATGAACTCAAATGATTAGTTGGAGATGGGGACCCAAGCCATTGTGGTCTTGGGTCTTCCATTCTTATCAACAACAATAACTTCCACCTTTTGATGATTCGGAAATTTTGATGGTCCCCCTGATTCAGTAACCGTTTTCGGTTTCCAGGTCTGTTGAGTTTTACCAGTTTGATTGTTTGAAGTTTTTGAAAACTTTGAATTATTTGGTTTAACTGAAACAGATGGTTTGTGAACCACATCGGTTTTAATTGCCTTTTCAATTTTCTTGACCTGTTGGCGTTTCTGTTTCTTTTCCCTTTCTCTTATGAGTCGGGGATCTTGTTTTACAGAAACAGATCGCCTACGGTCAGTTGGGCCACGGGGATCATCATCTTTTCCTTTTAACTTATGAAGATATGGGCAATTTCTGACAATGTGCCCAATTGTACCACATTCAAAACATGATCTTCGTTCAACAAACCCCGAAGTATCATGTGGTCGTCTTGCCGATGATGAACTTTGTGAACCCGAGGTACTAGGTTTTGAACTACTTGGTTCATTCCTTTTCATCACTGTTGCCTTTTGGACAAAATCTAGGTTAGATTGATTTGCAAACTTTTCAATTTTGTCCGTTCCCTTCGATTTCACAAAGTTCACATTCTTCTTCTTCTTCTGATTCGGCTTCTTTCGATCTTGAGCCGGTGTCTTACCATTTGTTTTGGTATGGTTTTGCTGTTTTGGCACTGTTGGTAATTTCTTGTTCCCAAACTGTTTTCTAACTTCACCCTTTGGGATAGGAGGACACTGTGTAACTGTAACATGTGGTCCTGTCTTTCCCAAAAACTTACGTGTAGAATTTTCAAAGACTTTACTGATTAAAGATTGATTAACATTTTTAATAGGAAAATCTTTGTCTGAATAGATTTTATCATCACCAACAAGAGTGTACAGCAAATCCACACTCTCCGATTCTTTTGCGGATGTGGACTCGGTTGGAACAGTCTTAGCAGGTTTTGTGGGAGGATCACATAGGATATGATTCTCAAGAGGTATGTCCTCTTCTTTGATCACTGCATCAGACTTTTCCGAATCAGTATCATCAGACTCATCATCAGAAGAATCAACATCCTCAACCACCACTGGAGGATCCTGATTCTGTTCAGCAGTTACAAATGTATCTGCTGACACATCTGAATCTGACGATACTTCTTTCTTGTATCCGAGCCCTGCTGCAAATTCCTCAACATCCAAAGGAACCGATGGCTCAAAATGAGTCCTATACTCCTCATCAGGCAAAGCATCAAAGTTGTTTCTCACGGGTGGTGGACATTTCTTGTACCCTATGCATGTGACATCCTTTTTCTCTTTTTGAACATCAATGATGTGATCCAACATATAGCTAGAACTCAAATAACTGTCTAACTTGAGTCGGATCGCCTCACTTTCTGTTTTAACACAAGCCATTTCTTTTTGCATCACCTCAAGACGAGTGATATACAAATTAATGTCAGTTTGTTTTCTGGAAACCATTTTAGTCAGCTCTGTTTTATCTTTCTTCAATGTTTCAATCATTGATTTATAATTCTTTTCATGGTTTTCACCACTTGTAGGTCCGGCTAGGGGAGGATCTAGTCGCCTAATCCTTGTATACGAACCACTCCGGTTGTGCGGAATCCAACCGAAATAGCAAACCGAGATAGAACACGCAATAACACGACACGCAAGTTTCAACGATTAACACCACTTGTATTAAACGTATGAAAGGTCCAGTTACAGCTCAATGTTTACAAATCAGTCTTGCAAACTCTCTCTAGTGTGTGTGTGTGTTCTCTATTAACTGTCATGTCCGAAATGAACACAACACACGGGTATTTATACCCGAACACTGCAGGTCTGGTCGAAGGATCATGCATACCGGTCGAAAGATCATCTTTCGACCAGGAACAGCTCGAACGATCAACATGAATCACGAAAGATGGGATCTTTCGTGGTCCATCTATCGAAGGTCCATCTTTCGAGCTCATCATCGAAGGATAGAAGTGATCCTTCGATGGTGCATCCTTCGACCCAGCCATCTTACAAACATAATGTTTACTGTTTGGCCAAGTCAAACCAGGAGGATGGTTGACTTGGTCAAACTTACAAGACTAACAAGACATCGTTTTACATTGTGACCGAATACAGACAAAGTGCAGACATTAGTGCACCAACAAGGAAGACATCTAAGATTCAAAAGAACGAATAGGTGAGACTTGATCATAATGTTTGTTTAAGAAAATTGTTTTCATAAAATGATTCATATAGCATAAAGTGTCACATAGCATAAAGGGTTCAACTTGATTCACATAGCATAAAAGGTTTAAACGTCTCATATAGCATAATCATGAGTTTCACATTGCATAACATGAATAACTGAAAGCATCGTAAATTTAGTTTGTTCACGAGAGATTATTATTGTTTTTTATTGCGATAGATGTGCGAAATGAGTAAAAAGTTTGAAATGGATGAACGTTCAAGTATAAAATCACATATAAATTGAGATACATAAAAGAGAGGCTCAATAAAACATTGGATTGTTTCGGGTAGAGAAACGTCGACTATTCCAAAGTGGGTCGAAAGTTCTTTCGAATTAAAGAAAACGTGCTTTGGCCTATAGGTAAGTGAAGAAACACGGAACTAATTAGGAGATAATCAGTTTGGTTTATGTTCCTTGCATAGTGGTTAATCTTCTTACGGATTCCTGAGCTCCTTAAAGACCGTGGTTAACTGCAAAACAAAACACCGTTACTCGTTAAGAGGGGAATGTGAGGGTTTCCCTCTTAACCGGGCTCCGGCGTGAGAATAAGCGACTGTGCTTTGGAGATAATTAAGTATTAAATGAGAGAGTAGAGGGAATGGAATGAATTAACCTGTGAAGTGAAGGTCTCTATTTATAGCCGGAGAGGTGTAAGAGGGTGTGGGCTGATGGGCCTTGGGCCGGAAGGCGACAACATGGAGGATATGCTCCTTGTCTCACTTGTGTCGACCGTTAGTGGCTTCTAGGAGCTTTGTGGAGTTGGCGCAACGTGATTGGAGCCACGTGTCACTGTTGTCGGCCTGGTCGCCCTTCTGCCATCAGCAGGTAAGTGGAGATCGTGGGGCAGTTGTCTCCGCCCTATGATTGGTGCCACATAGGCGTCCTTTAGTACTTTTTGTCTCCTGCATGTTAGACGATCGTGGAGCACGATTGCGCAGGAACAGAAGGACCCTGATTGGCTCTTTTATTCTGCCACTTGTACCTTGTGTACTATCCGGAAAGGCCTTGCGCCGTAGTCACTCGCTATTCTTGCTGAGCACGTTATTATCATTCGCGCGGCATGGGTTTCCAGATGTCCCTTTTAGAATGCTAAGTGTTGCTAACTGGAGTTTACTCTTCTGTGGACCTCGCGCCGTGTTACATAGGTGTGTTGTAGCTCGCGCGAGGTTGGCGATCAAGAAATTTGGTGATTAAGGAGTATGGTCCCGCGCGACCTTGCAGGGGTTGCGCGGCTTTTTGGGACCATACCCCTTCAGTAAGATACTCTCGTCAAGAAGCGATTAACGGTATCTTACCCTTACAGTTACTACACGTCTCTAATCGATTGAAACAATCGGGACTTTGGCGAGATTGAAAATCGAGGAATGGGACTTAATCGACGAGATGCGGGTTTCACCCCTAACTTGACGATTTCGTACCCCAAATGTAGTTAGTACTCGTCGGGTCAAAATATAATTTCAACACTTTGACGAGGGTCCACTAGAGTTGAAATGGAAATTACAATTAAGTTGTGGATTTCACTCCTAGCTTAATGGTGAAATTTCGTGCAAAAATAGTTTAAGGTAGAATGAGAGTCGTTTACCAAATTGTGGGTTTCACGCCTATTTTGGTAAAGTCGTCTCGTTTATGTTACAAGAGTATTCAAATAAACAAAAGTGTATTCATGTTATCCTTAGGAAAGGCATATAAATTTAATCAACCAAGAAGTATTGCTAGGAAGCATGTAAGGTAGAGTACAAAAGTTTTAAACAACAAATAAGAGACAAAGTTCCTAAAACTATAGACTAGGGCAAAGCATTTCTACTTTTTCCTAATTCCCTATAGTTATGGCTCTGATACCAATCTGTCACACCCCAACCGATGGCGGAAACATCGGGATGAGACGAAGTGCGTAGATTGTAAGAGACTTCATAACACTATGTGACAATATTAATTTAATTCCAATTCATTTCAAACTAATTGTCATACAAGGTTCAAATAAAATAACAACATTGTTTCATAACAAAAACATAACAACAAAAATAGATGATTTAATCTAAGTGTGTATCTAGTCCATCCTAAATCTTGTTTCATCTTGTAACACCACCTCATCAATTAACCTGCAACACGTATTAAAATAGAGTTCAATGCAAAAGCAAAGGCGAGTATACAAGTTTGGTTACATAGCATAAATAGAATAAAAAGTGCTCATATCCAACATGATTCATAATATGCGAGTACTAGTATGCAAATATGCCGTACAATATGTTCAAACCCGAGAATACAACGCGTTAAAAGAGCCTAATCCCAAGAGTTTAGCGGGTGGTAACATGTTTAACTTAACAATACCCCAAGTCTAACGGGCGGTGCGTTAATCCTAAAGCGCTATAATTGTTAAGGGATGCTAGCAAAGTTAATGAGCATATAACGTCCAAGTAGTTTACATAACATACGAGAATAACAAGTATCACATAAAGTTTCATGTTAAGCATGGATAGAGTATGTTTAAAATAGTTTAAGTATCAATTTGTATGTTATACATGTTGCATCCCAAAATGGTAAAGGGTAAAAGGGATCGTGTATACTCACGGTTTTTGAAAGCTCTCCTACTTGAAATCCCGCGAGTGGTTTTTTTGATGGATGGATTAGTTTGGAGCACCTAGTCCTTCTACACGAGGAAAACATAGGTGTGTGAGTTTGGGGAAATCGGAAGATTATAGATTCGGAGTCTAACATGTATGGAAAATAACATAAGTGAAAATAATCATCTTGTACACATAACTCTTGTTCTTGACACTATTAAAACTCAAAAGAGTTTGTATGATTTCATGGAATCAAAGGTCCATTAGAGTCATAGCAAGGGCATGGTCATAGATGATGTAACATATTCTTGACAAGTAACTATTAAGTTATTATCAAGTTTAGTTACTTAGGTATACATATGGAATAATTAGATAATATATAGATTACAAGGTCCTATGGTTCAAGCATGAGGTAGTAGATTAATGTCTCCATTTAGGTACCTCCAAGTATCATGGAAATAATGTAGGAGGTAGGAAGAACAAGCTTCCATTTAGGCACCTCTTAAGTGTTCACCACTACACTTGATGTAAAAACAACCAAGGAGGGTCATGAACTTACAAAGATAATGAAATACCACAACTAATCTATGAGAAAGCATCAAGAAGTGAGTGGATTTTTATGAAAGATAGCCCAAGCTAGTCTAACAATCACACTTACAATCAAGCTTCAAGCTTGAACACTTCTTGTGGGTAAAACCCTAACTAAAACAGAATGTTTATGAGGTTTTAACCTCTGATTTAACATGTCTCAACCTTGTTTTTAAGCCTAAAAAACCATAGATGAGGTTATAAGCATTAGGACATAGGTTTGAGATGAGAAAACTCAAGTTTGATTAAGTTTAACAAAGATTACATGAAAACAAAAACAATCAGTGGACTTTGGAGCCTTTTTGCCGGAGTTCCAAGGACTTATTTACTGTGAAATACCCATGGAATCGAAGCTAAGGAAAATCCAAGCACATAGGAAAAAGAATGAGGCAAAACGGATAAGAAACAAGTGAGATATGCTCACTTTTGTGAAGTAGGATGAATCTGCTCGAACACTAATTTGCAGCTGCGTTTTTGATGATTTGAGAGTGATTTAGAGTGATTTGATTGTGTTTGCAAAGTGAAAAGAGCTTGGGGAAGGTCTTGTATTTATAGGGAGTGATTAGGTTAGTTGGTAGTGGGTTAATTAATGTTAAAAGTAAGTTTAAACATAAGAAAAACACAAAAATCGTGCCTAAATCCGCGTCTGTTCAAGGCTGTTTGCACTGATCTGGTAGTTTAAATGAGTGCTTAAATCAATTTTGGGCCGGGTTATGTTTGAAAGCAAGGCGCAGCACAGTTGGTTACCACTTGTGTGTGTGAGATGAGTGACCCGGGTTCGAGTCCCGTGGTCAACATCTATATTTGTTTTTTGAATTAATTACTTTTTGTTTCAGCACATGAAACTTCCAGGAATGACACAAATAGTCCCTACAAGTATATATACTTTCAGAATATTACAAAACAGTCCTTGTAGTTGAAGTTTAAGTTATTTACTCAAATAACCCCATAACTTAAACTAACCAAGTTATGTTTTATTAAAAAAAAGAACTATATAGTTTAAACTAACTAGGTTAGTTTACTAACTTTAAAATCTAACGAGTCTAACTAGATTACTATAAAAATAAACTTTTTAAATAACCAAAATTAATTAATTTAATTAATTTAAATAATTTGAATAATTATTTATAACGAATAAAAATCTTTAAACGATTATTCATTTCACGAAACTTTCGAGTTTCACTATTTTACTAGTTTCAACTAGTTTAGCGAGCATTGAGCGTAATAACGAATCGGGAGTTTATGATAATATATCGTTCAAACGTGAACATTGCACATAAGTCTAACACAAACATGAATAAAATAGCTTCGTTTTCATTATGATCAATAGTCTCGAATTACAAATGAAATGAAAGTAGATTACAAAGAGAGTACAAGTGTCTAAATATAGAAGGTACAACACGACTTGCTAAAATAAGAAAGTGAGAAAAAGAGAAGTGTTACACCACCAACAAGATTACTCAAATCAAGGAAAGACTAAAGACTGCTCGAGATCGTCAAAAGAATTATGCCGATAATCGACGCAAGCCACTGGAATTTCAAGTCGGAGATCAGGTACTTTTGAAAGTTTCTCCTTGGAAAGGAGTAGTTTGGTTCGGTAAGAAATGAAAGCTAAGTCCACGATACGTAGGACCATTTCCAGTAATCCAACTTATAGGACCAGTTGCCTATCGCTTACAACTACCAGAAGAACTAGCTGGAGTACATGATGTATTTCATGTATCCAATCTCAAGAAATGTCTATCAGACGAATCCCTGGTGGTACCTCTTCAAGACATAGAGGTAAATGATAAGTTAAAATTCGTAGAAAAACCACTTCAAATAGAAGACTGAAAGATCAAGTTTCTCAAGAACAAACGATTAGTGCTAGTCAAAGTCAAATGGGATTCAAGGAGAGGACCTGAATATACTTGGGAGCTGGAATCGGAGATGAAGCGAAAGTATCCTCACTTATTCCAGTAAATCTCGAGGATGAGATTTTGATAAGGTGGGGAGGACGTAACAACTCTCATTAAAATTACCATTTCTTATCTTATTTTGTCTAAAAGGAAACCCTAATTGAGACCCCCAAGTAATTCTGCATAACCCCTAAAATTTTCAGAACAGTTGAAATCAGGATTAGGGCTCCTAAAACTCAAGGGGGGTATTCCTCTAATTATGTTTATCTGTTTGAAACGGTTGTAAAACACGTAAAATCGAATTTCGTCGACTCACCAACGCTATACCAGACACGAGGCTACCCTAGGCTAGGGGGTATGCCCCGCGACTCGCGACAGGGGTAGAGGAACCCTCCGCGACACGCGGGAGGTTCCAATTCGGGCTATAAACCCCTTGGTCTGGGACTTGATCAGTTTGCATATTTCGACGTTGAAATTCGTTACGTACACCCACATATACACTGCTTCGTTCAAAAGTAGTTATAATCTCGAACCTCTGTTGTGATAACAGGGTAATAACTCGATCGCTGCTACGATGCAATGTCCGATCGATTGAAACTATCCGATGAATGTTTAAGTGCTGCTCAAATTGGGTTTATACTTTGTCATTCGTCATGAATTCGATGGATGTTTAAGTATCGCACGTTGTCATTCATTATGAAGGTTTTGATCTCGTGAGTTGTCGTAAAAAGTTGGATTAAAGTTACTGACCTAGTTTTCGTGTACAAATTGAATTAGGTTAACAAGGCTAATCAGTAGGCTAAATTCTGCTCGCATAAATCTGCAATATGAGTCATTCTCTTTTTATTAAATTTGATTTCAAAATCATGTTTGCTTTCAAAGTTATAAATTACAGGGATTAAGTCTTTCTAGTCTCCAAATTACAGCCGGTATATGGGGTTTTATATATAATACTTGATAACTGTCACCATTGGACAACGGGTTAGCCAAGGGGTGATATGACCATAATCACATACACCATTGGACAACGGGATTGCCAATAGGTGGTCGAGTGATAAATATCGTGGGTAGATGGTTGATATGTATAAACATTATTATCGCTCTTAATACTGTAAATTATAACAACGCGTCGTTTTTAGTAAAAAGAAATGATTCACCAGTATTTCCCCGCTGACAAAACCTTTTTCAAACATGTTTCAGGTGATCTGTTGTGATCCAGGAAAAGTGTCGCGAAGCACTACAAGCTTAAGGAAGTGGCTCAATATAAATAAAGAAACATGTTTTGTAAAATAAAGATTTCCCAGTGAAATCACCTTATTGTAAACTACTGGGGTTTTATTCCGAATTATGAAATAAAATAATCGGGCATTTTCAGTTTTAAAAAGATCCTGCTAAAAATCTTCCGCTGTCAACTCAATTAAATAAATACCACGGGATTCCTGTTCCACGGCTCTTGAACCGGGTCAAACCGGGCCGGGGGTCGTGACAGAACCTTTGACACTTTACACCGTTTAACGCACTATGCAACGCTTACGATGTCAATCTGCAATCAGGCTGATCTCAGACGCGCTCCCTTCAATCCAACCAAGTTGTGTTTACTTGCTGAGCGCCGACTGTGAGTATACTCGAACCCCTTTTTATCGCATTTTGGGTGTAACATACGTTCCTATCAAATCAAATTTAATAAACGAATTATTCAATCAAACTGTTTATCTCTTGCGAATAACTGATATGCATATTTACACGTGATGCTAGTTACATATGTGTTAGGACTTATACTCGCGAGGTCCCGCCTTAACTAGTATAGAACTATAGCACCCGACGGGGTCTAGTTAGGATGAATAGCAATCGCAGCTCAAGTGACTTAGCTGGTAGTATCAGTCTTGTATGCATGTATGTTGAGGTATCTCGTTTATGTATTTGGTAATTCGCAGCACTTTTAACTATTTATGCTACTCTATCAAAACTTGTATACTTGCCAATACTTTTGTATTGACGTTGTTTTAACGTATGTTGCAGGTTTAGTCGCAGTCTACATCAAATCAAACTAGGAAGTCTAGAAACTCACCTAAATGCTATTTTGTCGGATTTGTATTGTTCGAGAGGATAAGAAATCTGTGATAACTTATGTGAATGTATTGTTTATTAGTATGGGATAATGAACGCATTAAATACTGTCGCAATATAGTTGTTATGGATTCTCTTGAGCAATCTGGTTCGCCTAGTGCCGCGCCCTGATGATTCCGCCATCGGTTGGGGTGTGACAATTGTATCCTTGCTGACTCAAACTACTGGGTTGAGGGTAACGTCACCTTCAAAAGAGGGGCCTACTACTATAACTAAGATAATCTCTTAAAAAGTGCAAAAGTGTGGAAAAATCAAAGGTTACAATAAAGGCGAGTCGGATCCAAGTGATTTATCTTGTCTATTTGTTTTATTTTTATTTTTATTTTCAGTATTTGTAGTTAGTTTTCATTTTCTTGTTTAAAACCTTTTTTCTAAATTTTTGATTTGATTAGACGTTGAGGATAAACCGGTACTAAAAGCTCTTGTGTCCTTGGACGACCTCGGTATCTTACCAACGCTATACTACGCTCACGATGGGTGCACTTGCCCATATGTGTGTTTAGTGTTAGTAAAATATCATGTTTTATAAATTTAAAACTTGACTAAAGTGTTAAAAAGGGCTAAAAATATACTTAAAAATATATACACACCGACACACATCAGTAATCTATCCAAGAAGCATGTATAAACATAAAGCATAGATGTATAAGTAAGTATAAGAGAGATAGGGAATGCTTAGGGAGCTTGTAATCGAGATCCAGTGGTTAGCTAGCAGCTGTAATGACTCCAGGTAGCGTAGCTCGTGACTAGGAGCTGCTGGTATAGTCCCTTAGGAACTCGTGACCTTAGTAGCTCAGAGGGGAAGCCGCTCAATATAATGGCTTGTGTTCTTTAGAGAGAGTATGTGTTTCTAGAGACAGAATGAGATTCTAGAGAGAGAGAGAGAGAGAGAGTAGAAGGCTGGAAAAAGTGAGTTGAATGAAATAGAGGATTGACCCTCTATTTTTAGGTATGTTACTGTTAACCATAATGGGCTTGGTTGTGATGGGCTGGCTACCCCACTAAGCTTGCTCTCCTGTTTGGGTTGTTAAGCTCCCGGCAGGAAGCTCCTAGCTTTCTGCTTTTAGCTTCCTACTTGTTGCTTCCCGGCTTTGCTGAGTGGGACCCTCCGAGCACCCACGTCATCATCCCACCAAGTCATAAGTAGTCATGATGTAGTTATGGGTGCTTGTGACTCATAAGTTATCTGGTCAAGGATGAAGCTTCTAATGATAAGTTGTGTAGGCATAAAGCGCATTGAAAGAAGTTGATGTCTGAAGTTGTTAGCGACCAGCTTTGAAGTTATTGTGATAAGCGATCATATGTTAAGCTTATTGGGAGAAGCTATCATATGTGAAGCTTATCTGGAGAAGTTATCATATGTGAAGCTTATCAGAGAATCTATCATATGTGAAGCTTATCGGGAGAAGCTATCATATGTGAAGCTTATCGGGAGAAGCTATCATATGTGAAGCTTATTGGAAGAAGCTATGATATATGAAACTTATTGGGAGAAGCTATCACATGTGAAGCTTATAGGGAGAAGCTATCATATGTGAAGCTTATTGGAAGAAGCTATGATATGTGAAGCTTATTGGAAGAAGCTATGATATGTGAAGCTTATTGGGAGAAGCTATCCTATGTGAAGCTTATTGGAAGAAGCTATAAACTATGAATCTTTTGTGTCTTGTATGAAGCTTTTATGCTTCTTTTTAGGCTTATTTGCTTCTAAGCTTTTAAGGTTGATGTGAAGCTTTTGAGCTTGCCGTGAAGCTTTTAAGCTCCTTGGCTTCCTGTGGTGTTTTAAAGATTCTAAGCTTCTGTCTTTTGGTTTCCGCACAAGTTTCTTTAGTCGTCTTAACAAATCTGGTGTGGCAGCTTGCTTATTTTGTCATGATGGGATAACATAGTAGGGAAGCTACACTCTCTTCGAGGCAGCATGTGAGCTTTGTTTCATAGAAGGGGCGTTTCTAGCTTACAGGGAATGGTTATATATACTTCTAAAAATTGCCCTTCCTTGTTAAAAGGTGTCTAAACGTTCATGCATAAGTAGAATTATCGTGTTAGAGAACTTTACTATAGGCAAGTAGTGGCCTTGAACATAAGTTCTAATAGTTCATTATATGCCTCGTATGTTGTTGATTCCGTACACCCAATATTCATTGTGACAACTCGAGTTTCCAAGATTCCATCTTCGCACAATTGCACGTTAATTGTTTAGATTGTTTGTTGACACGACTTGTTTGTTTCACAACTGTACACGTTGTAATATGTTAAATCATATTGTTGGTGGTATGTTATATATGGTGGGTGTTAAGTGTGCTTTTATAATTACTTGATGAGCAATACACGTGTTGGGTGTAGATTGTAGTACACATGATTTGTATAATGGAAAATAAGATAGTGGAACCCTACACCCGAAAACACCCCACTTGAAAACACCCCTCCCCACAAAAACAACTTAGTGTTTTCGTCCACCAGGAGGCCAACGAAAATAACAGTGGGCTTGGCCCAGTATCGAGTACATAGAGTTTGGTAATAACCTGTACGCTTAATGAGTATTCGGCAAAAACACTAATCGCACCTCCTATCTCTCTCTCGATATCCTTTGTAACCGACGGCAGTTCCACTTCTTGAAGCCCTATCGCCACACACACACAATCCTTGGACTATCCTTTGAATCGGTCAGTTTATAGTTCACGTTTATTTATTCTGAATTGATTATAAATGCATGATATATGAGTAAATGCTGCTGTAGGATCATAGGAATGGTTGTAAAGTGTGAAAATCCTAGACATAATGATTGTGGATATTTATTTTCTCTGAAGATGCACATGATCTTATAAGTGCACATGAGTTCACAGATGATACATAGTCTACGGTTTGCATGTGACACATGATTTCAACCTAACATTAGTCAAACCCACCCAAAATCTAATTAGTCCAATAATCTCTTGAGGTGGTTTGCAGTTGTCGGCCATTGTTGTTTATTTTAATGATGATGATGATCCGATGTGAATGATCTTGATATGTTGATGAATACACAAAATAGGGTTTATGCTAGATGTCGAATACTTGCTGATGTCGAGTGATGATCATGTATGTTACTATGTAATGTGTTTGTGGATGGCATAATGATTTTTATGAATGGATCGAATGGTATTGTTGTGATGATGATTAGGGTTGTTGTTGTTACGTAACTGATGATGTTGTTGATTGTTGTAACCGACGAAAACCTCCACCCAACGAAAACCCTACCTCCAACAAAAACACCTTGGTGTTTTCGGCCCAAGTATTTTCGGCCCAAGGGATTTCGGCCCAAAGGGTTTTCGCCACTTAGGCGATTTCGTCACATTGTATACTGTTAGCTATTAACGCTATTAAATATGCGATTCAATTAAGTTAATTACTTGAGTAACTCCGTTAGTTTACTAAACCTGTTGGTTGTTAACTCTAGTAATTTATTAACACTGTTAAGTAAGATTGGTTAACTTTGTTAAGCTTATCAACCTTGTTAGTTATCATTTCTGTTAAGACTAGCAACTTGGTTTAGTATGTTGGTTCTGCATAGATTATTAATTCAGTTAAAAGATGTTAACTCTGTCAATCATGTAACATTGTTAGTGTGTAAATCCTGTTAAGTGTGTTAACTTTGTGAAGTATGTGGACTGACTGTTAATCTTGTCAAGCATGAATTTCATGGCTCTGATTAACTGCTTATATGATACGTGACAATTTCTTAAACACACTTTGTGACATAGATGGCATGTGAATCTATATGAACTTAACTGATTGAGTATACGTGTATAACTATAGGACTTGACTGATTACTTGTGAGCACATAACTTAGCATACCGAGTAAACCAAGGTGAGTTCACACTCCTACCAAGGCATGGGATTCCCCAGTGGGTTGGGAATGGGATCGAATGATTACTTGTACTCACATCATTACTAGACTACTTACCACGGTCCTCGGATTGGGAAGGATGCTTGTGCCAAAAGCTACGTAAAACCTACGTACTGTCCTCGGTTTGGGAAGGACACTAGTGTTAAAACCTAGGTAAATCCTACGTACCATTGTCCTCGGATGGGGAAGGACACCAGCGCTAAACCTACGTACTCGCTACGTACTGTCCTCGGTTGGGAAGGGCACTTACGTAAAACCTCCGTAAACTTATACTTACTACTGTCCTCGGTTGGGAAGGGCACTTACGTAAAACCTACGTAAACTTATACTTACTACTATCCTCGGATTGGGAAGGATACTTATGGATACAACTAGTCTAGTAACTTACAACCTGGGAAGCCCCTACTAATTGAACTTACAACATGGGAAGCCCCCACTAATTGAACTTACAACATGGGAAGCCCCCACTAATTGATCTTACAACATGGGAAGCCCCCACTAATTGAACTTACAACATGGGAAGCCCGCACTAGATGAACCTACAAATGGCCTAGTAATACACGGCATGGTTATAAACGAACTTATGATTTGTTAAACGAACTTATTACTGAACAACCAACTGTGAACTCGCTCAACTTTGTTGTTGACTCTCTGTTACATGCCTTGCAGGTCGTTAGGTAACTATGGAGCTTGCATGGGAGTGGAGAGGAGTCGTTGTGGGACATGGACAGCTGTGTGCCATGCTAAACATTTGAAACATTTGAACTTATGTTGGGTTTACATATTTATGCTTCCGCTAAACACTTAACTATGTTATGGTTTTGAACACCTTTCGTATTGATGAATGACTTTTATTTATTACTTACAATGTTCAATATGATTGGTGGCTTGATCCTGGTCATGTCACGCCTCCAAGCGGTGATACTCCGCTTGTGGATTTTGGGGGTGTGACATTCATGGTAGGCCACATATATGTGGGCGACTTGGTTGCATATCCCAATAACCTTTGGAGTTTTGTTCTAGCCTTTTTTTATTCTGTTTGCTAGATAAGAGCTCCTGGATTTCAGTTATAAAATGAAGCAGGTTACCTTCCCCAAAATCTTTCTTAACCCATTTCATTTGGTATTTACTACCTTTTAAACCTTTAACCAAATGCCATAAAAGGTCCTTATTGTAACGCCCAGCGTCCCTTAACTTTAGGATTTTGTCAAGATTAGTCCCTGAAGTTTGTTTATTTGTCAATTTAGCCCCTAATCTATGTGAAAGTCTATGTTATATACTTGAAATGCCTAAGTCTACGTGTGGAATGTCTTTATCTTTGAAATGCCTATGTTGAAATTGCCTAATTCTATATTTGAAATGCCTAATTCTATATTTGAAATGTCTAAATCTATGTTGGAATGCCTAAATCTATATTTGGAATGTCTAAATCTATTTGGTGCCTGACTCCTTAGACTCGTGAAACTTGATTCTTGGTTAAACGAGAGACTAGAGCCTTGTCACTAGCGGAATCTATAAATCTTGAAACTTTTGATGTTTATAATGTAATCTAGTTATTCTTTAATACGCAACGCCTAATCTAACTCGCAAATCGAAACAAAGACGGGAGCGCGGAAAGGTTGGATTGGCCAGAGTGGCAATTCGATCGGATTGCCACCCGATCGAATTACCACCCGATCGGGTGACCACCCGATCGGACTACCACTCGACCCGTGCACACCTTCTCCCTTCTCATGCTCTCACACTATAAATAGAAGCTGTCACATCAGTCCTTCACTGATGTGACAGCCCTGCTCGACTCAGACGCACAACACCCTTTCTCCTCTATTTTCTTGGCGATTTCGGTACGTTTCAAGCTAGGTTCTTAATACTTTCTTGATCTACACTTCATCCTCTACGTGATTCACCTTTGAAATCACACTTTTCACCATGAAATCTCTCAGATCTGAGTTCTTGAGGGTGATGTCATCATGGTGGTTTGTATGAACTACTATGTGATGTCAGTTCCTGCAAGATCTAGCTCGGATCTAAGGTATTTCATGCGTATTCACACTAAATCTGCAACACCCCAGAAATATGAAACTTTATATTAGAATTATAAAGTTTAAATAAACAAGAATTAATTAACTAGGAAATTATAACCTAGTTAACTACAAGTCTAGAAATAACTTGAAATAGGGTTAAAATAACCAAACTATATGTTAAACAAAAATGGAGGGGCTTATGTTGTTAAAATTGAAACTTATATTCTTAATTTTAATAATAACAAAACCAAACACCCCATTTGAGGTGTCTGGTCGATCAGGAGCAGGAGGGGGGCGATTCCCCATTCTCAAAACCCTAAATATCACTAAACTCACAAATTGAAGGCTCAATCCAAGTTGAAATCGAAATTAGAGCCTGGATTTGTGATCCCCATCGTAAGGAGGTCATAAGGTATGTGAAATTTGGTAAAAATCCTCTACTTGAAATTCTCATGAACATAGAGATTCTGAAATATGGTCATGCATGTGTGATATATAGATGAATTAAGAGCATTGTAGTGTCTAGGAGTAAACCCTAGACAAATATAAGTTGAAATCATGTGTAATTTTAGTAAAATCCATGAACACCTTTGTAGGTGATTGGTGGGTTATGTAGAATTTGATAAACACTAGGAAATTGGATGTTGATCTAGTGTAATTTGACAATTGTGAAGTGACTTCAGAATTTTAGAAGCTAACAATTATGTAAAATGGGTTGATTGATGTGAAATTTGGGCTAAATGATAAACTAGGGACTTGCTATATAATCATGTAAAAATCTGCCCTTAAAGTGTTTGTTGAAATGCCTCAAAGGAGGCTGGAAACTAGAATTTTGAAGTTAAAACGCCTAATTGTGATGTTTTGGCAATTATGTGATATGTGATTTAAAAGAGTTCTAAACGCGATATAATTGAACTCTATAGGAAAGGATACCGGAGCGTCGAGTGGACAAGCCAGTGGTGAATTGCGGTTGAAGGGCGCGTACTAAAGGTATGTAACTTGACTCGTTACATTGGGTAAACTTTGATAATTTGCATAAGTATAGTGATATGTAGAATAAAGGTTGTTTAATTTGAAGCGATAACGATCGCTATATTGATTAATAAGACCAGGATTGGTTAGAACTTATTGGTAGTCATCATAATGGAGGATTCCGTAGATGAGCCAAACGGGTCGAATAATCGATTAATGCGTGGCAAATGCTTTGTAATATAATAAATTGGTCTTTTGTTATTGTTGACAAACGACATATTAGAATACGAGGATTTAACATGTTGGTTTGTAGAAGCGAAATCCGAGAATTTGGTTCGAGTAAACAAACAAATCAAACAAAACATAACATTCCAGAACCTACCGTAAATTACGGTATATACCGTTTACGGTATATACCGTAATTTATGGTAGGGGCCAAAATGTTACGGTGAATCCTTCCTGTATTACGGTGGAACCAAAGTTTCCCAGGAACTACCGTAACTTACGGTGACTACCGTAAGTTACGGTAGAGCCTTGACATTGATGTTGAATTTTGCATATCTTTGTTAAATCGAATCCGTTTTAAGCGTAGTTTCGATTATATAATATTTCTTAGAACTCTAACACTAATCTTTGTTAGAAATTTCCAGTTTCTAGGTATGGCAAGTACGTGGACGATGATAAATCAAGTTTTGAAGGACCGAACACACTTTAGAAGCTTCCGCGATATCTAACTTTAATAGACAATGTTTTTGTAATGTAAACAAACTGCTAAACAACTTATGAATGTTTGAATTAGTCGTTAGTCGACTAATGTTTTGCTACTTATGAACTTTATCTTTGGAACTTATGTTATAAGTTGGACATCTTTTATGTAAAATTGTATGAATTATTATTAAATTCAAGTAGTAATTAGACGGGTCTTACAAGTTGGTAATCAGAGCTTAAGGTTGTCAACAAAGTGTTCGGTTCAAGCTTGATCAATCGTCCGTTAAGAATTAACTTACTATTTTAATAGATTGTACCTTATGTAAGAAATGAGATATGAATTGTTATGCATGGGAAGAGCGTGTTAACACACTCAAACCCGGAAAGAGCATTAAATGTGAACGGTTAAAGCAAGTTGGGAACTTGGCTAAACCGAAACAAATGAAGCAATGTTATAAATGAAATGTTTAACGTTTAATGTAAACATTTCAGTTTCAAGATGTCTGACGGAAACGGTGATGAACCGGTGCAAACAAGCACCGAACAAATGAAAGAGATAATTGCCGAAGAAGTAGGGAAGGCAATTGAAGGTAGTCTATCCGGGTTTATAGACAAAATTCAAAGCACGGTGTTGTCACTTGTCGAAGAGCGAGTTAAAAGGTTGGAGGATAGTGTCAACCTTATGAAGGAGAAATCGGGAGAACGTAAAGGGTGTTCATACAAATAATTTATGGCGTGCAAACTGCCAATCTATAACGGGGAAGTTGACCCGATAATTTGCCAAAGATGGTTGGGCGACATTGAAGAGGTGTTTGAAAGGACCCATTGTGATGAAAGTGACTTTGTTGCTTACGGAACGGGTCAGTTGAGAGGTCAAGCCAAAGATTGGTGGGACAACAAAAAGAATGAAATAGGAGCCGAAGCGGCGAGAACCATGACATGGGAGGAGTTTAAGACGTTGTTTCTTAAACATCATAGTCCCAAGGCGGTCATTAATAAAATCAAGGAAGAGTTCATGCAACTTAGGCACAAGGGTGAGACCATAGACAAGATTACGGCGATGTTTATGGATAAGATGAAGTTTAGTAGTGAATTGGTGACGAATGAAGAACAGGAGATATATTACTACTATAACATGTTGAGCGCTGGATATAGGGAGTTTATGACTCCTTCAAAATACGAGACCCTTACCGAGATCATAAACGTTGCTCGGGAATGGGAAATCGACTTGAAGAAACAAGTTGAAAGAGGTGAGCGAAGGGCACATGATGTGAATCCAAGCCCTACAAAGAAAGCTTGAACTGGAGAATCGGGAAAGAAGATGGATGCTAAAGGTGGGTCGCCAAGTTGTAAAGTGTGCGGAAAAGGACACAAGGGAGAATGTCGGTTCAAAGACAAACCATGCCCCATATGTAGTAAGACGGGGCACACGGCGTCGCTATGCCCGGGTAAAGTCTCAGTTTGTTATAAATGTTATCAACCCGGCCACAAAAAGTCTGAATGCCCAGACTTAGTTGGAAGGAGAGACGATAAAGAATCCCCAACAGAAGCCCCTAAGGCGAAGGCTAGGTCCTTCCAACTTACCGCGGCCGAAGCAAAGATAGAACCCGATGTGGTCTCAGGTATATTCACAATTAACTCCATTCCTGCACGTATATTGTTTGATACGGGTGCGAATAAATCCTTCCTTTCGCATGGATTTATTCGACATCCTTGATTTGTATTGACAAAATTATCTGTGCCTTTCGAAGTTGAAATAGGGGACAACAAAAGTTTTATAGTTTGTGATATTTGTCGAGGCTGCAAATTAAGCATCGATGATGAAGAATACCTAATAGACCTAATCGCGATGTCAATGGGGGAACTTCAAGTAGTCGTTGGGATGGATTGGCTATCTCAGCACCACGCAAAGGTCGTGTGTTTTCGTAAGGAGATAAAGCTAACATCTCCGAGCGGGAAACACGTTACTATCTATGGTGAAAAAGGAGGTAACCCCATAATATGCTCAATGTTGAAAGCTCACAAGCATATGAAGCAAGGATGCAAGGCATTTATGATATACGCAAATGAGCCCGAGAAAGAATCACGGAAGATTGAAGATGTACCGGTAGTAAGGGATTATGAAGATGTGTTTCCGGAGGATTTGCCGGGGATACCACCTGAACGGGAAATAGAGTTCGGAATCGAATTGATTCCGGGCGCAAAACCCATAGCTAGAGCACCGTACCGACTTGCGCCGTCGGAATTACAAGAGCTGATGTCCCAGATTCAAGACCTGCTCGACAAAGGATTCATAAGGCCGAGTGTGTCTCCTTGGGGCGCACCGGTACTGTTTGTGAAAAAGAAAGACGGAAGCATGCACATGTGTATCGATTACCGGGAGTTAAACAAACTCACGGTGAAGAACCGATACCCGCTTCCGAGGATAGATGATTTATTCGACCAACTACAAGGTGCGAACTGGTTTTCAAAAATTGACCTTAGATCGGGTATCACCAATTAAAGGTCAAGGAGGAAGATGTGTCGAAGACAGCTTTCCGCACACGATACGGACATTACGAATTCCTCGTGATGTCATTTGGGCTAACAAATGCACCTGCGGCTTTCATGGACCTCATGAACCGGGTTTGCAAGCCAATGTTGGATAAATCAGTCATCGTGTTTATCGATGATATTTTGGTGTATTCAAAAAGTGAAGCTGAACATGCATATCACTTACAAGAGGTGTTGGAGACACTTAGACGAGAGAGGTTGTATGCGAAATTCTCTAAGTGTGCTTTCTGGTTACGAGATGTGCAATTTCTCGGCCACATCATAAGTGCTGATGGAGTATTGGTAGATCCGTCAAAGATCGAGGCCGTGTCGAAATGGAACCTCCCGAAGAACCCTTCGGAAATTAGAAGCTTCTTAGGGCTTGCGGGATACTATAGGAGATTCATTCAAGATTTCTCCAAGATTGCATCGCCGCTAACAAAGCTAACCCAGAAGGAAGAAAAGTTCATTTGGGGTGTCGATCAAGAAAGAGCATTTCAAACGCTAAAAGAGAAGTTAACTCAAGCTCCGGTACTAGCATTGCCGGACAGGGTCGAAGACTTGGTGGTTTATTCGGATGCTTCACTATCGGGGCTCGGATGCGTTTTGATGCAATGGGCAGAGTTATAGCTTATGCCTCGAGGCAATTGAAGATACACGAGAAGAAATATCCCACGCACGATCTCGAGTTGGCTGTGGTGGTATTTGCATTAAAAATATGGAGGCACTATTTATATGGGGTAAAGTGCACCATATTCACCGATCACAAGAGCTTAAAATACTTCTTCGATCAGAAGGAGTAAAATATGCGACAAAGGCGATGGTTAGAAATGGTGAAAGATTTCGACTGTGAAATACACTATCACCCCGGAAGGGCAAACGTGGTGGCGGATGCCCTAAGCAGAAAGGCAGATTATGTCCCGATACGAGTACGATCATTGCAGCTCATTGTGATCTCGGGCTTACTTGAACGAATCCGAGAGGCACAAGATGAAGCAGTAAAGACGGAAAACTGGAGAAAGGAAAGGATTGTTGGCCAAGTTAAAGATCTCGAAGTAGGCAATCACGGTTTGAAAACACGTTTCAATAGAATTTGGGTTCCTAACACATGTGGAGTTAAAAAGCTTCTACTAGATGAAGCTCACAGGTCCCGTTATTCCATCCATCCGGGGGCGACCAAGATGTATAATGATTTAAAACAAAACTATTGGTGGCCTGGGATGAAAAGAGATATTGTGAAATATGTGGAGAAGTGTTTGACCTGCTTGCAAGTCAAAGCGGAGCACCAGAAGCCATATGGTAAGTTGCAACCATTGGACATCCCAGTTTGGAAATGGGAACAAATCACCATGGATTTGTTGACCAAATTGCCCAAAACCAACCGTGGGTTTGATGCTATATGGGTAGTCGTGGATAGATTGACGAAAAGTGTTCACTTCATTCCGATTCATGAGACTTATACATCCGAGAAGATGTCGGAGGTGTACACCAATGAAATCATAGCACGTCATGGGGTACCGATATCCATTGTGTCAGACAGAGATACTCGGTTTACTTCGAATTTTTGGCATGAATTCCAAGAACAAATGGGAACTAAACTGTTCATTAGCACCGCTTACCATCTACAAACGGATGGTGTCACACCCCCAAAATCCACACGCGGGGTATCACCGCTTGGAGGCGTGACTGACCAGGATCAAGCAACCAATCATATTGAACAAGCATGTAAGTAAACATAATTCAACCAACAATATGAAAGGTGTTCAAAAACCAAAGCATAGTTAAGTGTTTAGAGGAAGCATAATTGTAAAACCCATTGAAAGTATTAACTACGAAATAGAGTAATGTTCATAGCATGGCACGCACTGCCATGTCCCACAACGACCGTTCCTCCCTGTGCAAGCTCCATAAGTACCTATTGACCTGCAAGGCATGTAGCAACGAATCAACAACAAAGTTGAGCGAGTTCACAGTTGGTTGTTTGGTTAAAGTGTTCGTTTCGTAAATCGTATGTTCGTTTTGTAAACCATGTATCGTATTAAATCTGTATCGCGGCCATTCCAGGCATGTGTGCGATGATTAGTGGGGGCTTCCCATGTGTTACTAGACCACGCGTATCGACTGCTACAAAAATGTAAGAGGTGACCTAAGTCAATGTCTATCAGCATTGACCCTTTGCCCATAGTCCATTAGTACACGCCCGTCCGACTGGCACGGTGTGAGGTTTGTTAAACCTAATAGCGCTATTAACTAATGACCCGCTCGCCATAGGCCTCGGCGATTAAGTCGATAAATGAGGGACTTCCTTTGATAGAGTTGATGGTCTTATGATCGTGTACGTAGGTTTTACGTACGTGCCCTTCAATCCGAGGACAGTAATAAGTATAACTGTACGTAGGTTTTACGTACGTGCCCTTCAATCCGAGGACAGTAATAATTAGTTTAATAGTAATGGTTGTACGAGTAGTTATTCAATCCCATTCCCAACCCCTGGGAATCCCATGCCTTGGCTAGTGTGAACTCACCTTGGTTTGCTCGGCAGATACACAGAAAAGTTACTTGAGCTAGTTGAGGCTAAACACGTCCTAACATGGTTACCATACAAGTCAGGTCTAGGTTCAAATAAAGCACGTATGATTACACATAGTCTAATAGGTTGTGAACACGTATTGATCATGGCAAACACATAATTCATGTTAACACATTAACACTCATAACGTATCCAACTTGTGCGATTTAAAAGATTGGGCTCAAAATTAAACGGCCCAACCTATTGTGCGATCAGCATACTTGTGCGATCCACAATAGGTTGTGCAATTCAGAAAGTCCGGCCCAATAATCATAACAGGTCAGTAAGTAGACGGCCCACATAATTAAACATGGATCTCTAGTGCGATCGGTATTATGTGATCAGTTATAGAAATCACTAAATTTAAGGAAATCCGTTACATTGTTTCCATTTATGAGATTCAATCAAACAATATAATAGTTTCAAGTCTGACAATATTCGATCACTTTAAACAATCACCAATTAATGAATTAATTCATATGAACTCTGATTATTCTCAATCATAAACAATTAACAACTATATGTCAATCATCATCGGTTATATCAGATTCAATAGAACAAGTTTTCACTAAGCAACCATTATCAACATAACCCGAATGCTCATACAATTATAATCATTCTCATCAATTAATGCACTTCACATGGTCATCAGACCATCACATGTAGGCTTGGCAACAACTATGAAATTCTAATGCTTATTGGACCTACCCTTCTTTAGTGGACCTGACACAATCATTAACCTACTAGACTTTCATATCCATCACATGTTAACAATTTATCATTATCAAGAAACACAACAATGGCCGACAACTTGATTAAGCATTCAGAGGATGATTTTGATTGGACCGATTTATGTATAGTGGCTTACAAATCCATTCACATGCTACATACATTCTATCAAGTCACATAGGTTCATCACATAATGTCAAACAATCTAATCATGTTTCGCATACAATTATATATTGATCAAACAATGTATATTCGAACTTAGAACATCATGAATATCTACTCAGAATATCAGATCAGTTACCTTAAATGTGGAAGACACTAACCGAAACACGAATGATCAAATCAGGGAATCCAACTTCGAATGAGAAAAAGGCAGCCGTCGGGTTCAAAGAAAAACGAGAGAGTATAAGCTTTTAGGGTTTTGTGATTATGTCAAATACTATCTTAATGAGAGGGTTTACACAACACCAAATGTATATTCGCTGGATGTGAGCCGAGCCCAATTCTCGGGTTTCGTTTGGGCTGAGGACTAGCCCAAGAAAATTGAAAGAATGCTGTGCGACTCGGAGGGGTATTGTGCAATCGGTTATTCATTATGCGATCCACATATGTTACACGTATATACATAACACACTAAAATCTCATAACACTTATCACATAATAAAACATAACATTTAACATAACATAC
>JARYGA010025190.1:0-36594 GCA_030545235.1 Helianthus tuberosus | reverse complement strand
CAAATGTGGATGTGTCTAATGCTTTGGTTAGCACATCTGCTAGCTGATCCTTAGTTGGAACATGATGCAGAGAAATCAAACCTTTTTCATAGCAATCCCTCACAAAGTGATGTCTGATGTCAATATGTTTGGTGGTTGAGTGGGAAACTGGATTTTTGATGATATTTTATGTTGCCTGGCTATCCAACATGAGTGGTGTTTTTAAGGCAGTGATACAAAAATCCAGCAACTGATTTTGAAGCCAAAGCAGTTGGGCTGTACAGCTTGCAACAGCTACATATTCTGCCTCAGCAGTGGATGTGGAAACAGCTGCTTGCTTTTTGCTTTGCCAAGACACTAAGCAATTGCCTAGGAATTGGCACCCTCCTGAAGTGGACTTCCTTGTCTTGTCACATCGAGCAAAATCACTATCTGAGAACCCTGAAAGCTCAATTTTACCATCAGCTGGATACCAGATATCAAGTGTGGGAGCACCTTTTAGGTATCTGAATATCCTTTTTACAGCAATAAGGTTTGAGTTTCTAGGGGCTGATTGGGATCTGGCACAAACACATGTTGCAAACATGATATCTGGCCTGGATGCAGTTAGGTATAATAAAGACCCAATCATGCTTTTATACAAAGTTTGATCAACCAATTCATCCTTCTCATCAGATATGACTATTTTATTAGTTGCAATGGGTGTACTACATGGCTTACAATCATCCATATCAAATTTCTTTAAAAGTTCTTTGGCATATTTGCCTTGATGAATGAAAGTGCCATTTTGCAGTTGCCTTACTTGGAGACCAAGAAAGCACTGGAGTTCACCCATTGCACTCATTTCAAACTCAGCTGTCATGAGTTGCCTAAACTCTTCACACATTTTATTACATGTGCTTCCAAAAATGATGTCATCCACATAAATTTGGACAATCATCAAATCCTTTCCTTTCCATTTTAAAAATAGTGTTTTATCTATTCTACCTCTTGTGAACCCAATGGATAGTAGGAAGGTGGACAGAGTTTCATACCAGGCCCTTGGTGCTTGTTTCAAGCCATACAAAGCTTTATTTAGCTTGTAGACATGATTTGGATTAAATGGATCCTCAAAACCTGGAGGTTGACAAACACAAACCTCTTCTTGAATCTTACCATAGAGGAATGCACATTTGATATCCATTTGGTACACCTTGATGTTGTGGTTGACAGCAAAGGCCAGAAATAGTCTGATTGCTTCAAGTCTTGCTACCGGGGAAAATGTTTCATCATAGTCAATGCCCTATTCTTTTCTGAAACCTTGAACCACAAGCCTGGCTTTATTCTTGACAACAATGCCCCTTTCATCAGTTTTGTTTTTTAAGACCCACTTTGTGCCAATAGGACTTACACCCTTTGGCAATGGTACAAGCTCCCATACTTGTTGTCTTTTGAACTGTTGGAGCTCCTTTTAAATGGCCTTTACCCAGCTGTTGTCTTTTAGTGCCTCTTGGTACTTGACTGGCTGATGGAGAGATAGAAAACCAGCAAAAAGACAAATGTTTTGGGATTGACTTCTTGTAAGCACCCCTTCATTGATGTTGCCAATGATTTGATCTGGTGGATGAGATTTCAAGAAGATAAGATCTCCTTGGTATGGAACAATGGCATTGAGTGGGGATGGCTGCAGATGTGAACCATCTGAGCTAACCACTGCTGGTGACTTTGATGATCCAGCAGTGGCTTCAAAAGGTGGTGGAATAGGTGGTAAAGGTGTGGACACATGCTGCATTTGATCCACTGTTTGAGGACTTTTATCAACAGTGCTTGATGATGTGGAAGCAGGGGTTAAGGGGCTACTTTGGTCAATAAATGTTGAGGTAGCAGTGGTTGAGCTTTGATAGTTGTTTTGAACATCTGCTGCTCTTCCCATATTAACAGACTTTTGCTGAGGAATGATGATCTCAAACCCATAGTCTGGAGATGAATCCTCTGATGGACCTGCACTGTTAGTCTTGACATCAGTATTTTCAAAAGTGAATTTATCAAGATCAAACAATTCAGCAGGGTTTGCTGGGATTTTCATTGAGGAAAGTTCATTAAACTCTACATTCAAAGTCTCTTCCACTGTTTTGGTCCTTGTGTTAAACACTTTGTAGGCCTTAGCAGTGGTAGAGTATCCCAGATGATAACCACAATCAATTTTGGCTGCAAACTTAGAAATGGAATCTTTTAAGTTTAAAATGAAGCATGGGCAACCAAAAACTTTGAAATATGAAATCAATGGCTTTATTTTATACAGTAGTTCATAAGCAGTCTTTTGATGCCTGGGGTTGATTAAAACTCTGTTTTGGACATAGCAAGCAGTGTTTACTGTCTCTGCCCAAAAGGTTAATGGCAAACCTGAATCAGCAAGCATGGTTCTGGCAGCCTCAATCAAAGTTCTGTTCTTTCTTTCAACAACCCCATTTTGTTCTGGTGTTCTTGGAATGTTGTATTGTCTCACAATTCCTTTTGAAACACAGAAATCATCCAACTCCTTGTTCCTGAACTCTGTGCCATTGTCACTTCTGAAGATTTTCACTGGAAGGTCAAACTACTTTTCAACCTGTTTTACAAAGTCTTGCAGAATGCCTGCAGTCTCATCTTTTGAGTGTAAAAAGTAAGTCCATGTAAACCTAGAAAAGTCATCAACAATAACCAAACAATACCTCTTTTTCTTAAGACTCATGACTTTAACTGGGCCAAACAAATCCATATGAAGCATTTGCAAACATTTAGTTGTTTTGGACTCATCAATGGATTTGTAGGAGTTTTTATGTTGTTTTCCTTTTAGGCAGGAAACACAATGCTCAGGACAGGTGAACAGTTTTTGAGGTAAACCTCTTACTAACCCCTGTTTTGAAATAGCAGTGATTGTCTTGAGATTTGTGTGCCCTAATCTTCTGTGCCATAGTTCTGTCTCTTTGTTTGATGCAGCTGAGAACAGACAGGCATCAGTTCTGGGGCTCTCTTTTGACATATCCACCACATAAACATTTCCACTTCTTTGAGTAACAAGTTTGGTTTTTCCAGTTTTTATTATTGCTTCAATCTTTTCAACCATTTCTGGTCCAACAATCCTACAACACTCCTTGTGAAGAATGACCCATACCCCATGTCACTCATTTGTGAAACACCCAGGAGGTTGAATTTTAGATTGTCTATCAGATTGACATTTCAAATTTTACATTACCAGACTGTACTGTACCAGACCCCAGAACTTTCCGTTTACTATTATTACCAAAGGATATATCACCCCCTCCATGGATTTTGAAATCTTTGAGAAGGGCTTTACATCCTGTCATGTGCCTGGAGCCTCCACTATCTACATACCAAAGACTATCTAAGCATGCAGAAGCTCCCTGCACATGAAGTAAAAGGATTAGTTCATTAGTGTCTCCAAAGCCAATAAGGCTTTGGATGGGGTCTCAACAGTGTCTGGGATGAGTTCAGATGCATGGGCAGTAGTTAGGTCAGGGGTTTGGACAATTTTAGGACTGTTTCTCTCTAACCACTGTTGTGGGTTTTGACCAATCACCTGCTGATAACCAAAAGGATGCCTGTTTACTCTTGATTTAGAAGGCCTTTTGTAGGTCTCATAAACGTGTGGAATCCTTTGGTAAGATGATTGTCCCTTGCCTCTTCTGAATTGGTTGGAAGGGGGTGCATCAGTCACTTAAACATCTCTTTGGACAGATGTTTGATTCAGCTGTTTTGTAACAACTGTTTGGACTGGCACAAACAGTGGTTGATTCTTGGTGAATTTGACAGATGATGTTGATGGACTCAAGGATGTTTTAGCAGTGTACTCATTCTTTTTAACCTCAAAGTTTTTGAGATACACACATGCTTGAGTTTTGTGGTTCGTTTTACCACAGATGGTGCAGCTTTCAGCAGGGACAATGACACTTGTTTTGTTTAGATCATATGCTTTTAGATGAAAACAGTCTTTTGTTAGATGATTTCTCTTTTCACAAAAATCACAAAACAGGTTTTTGATCTTTTCTCTTTTCTTCCTTTTCTCAGACTCCTTAGCAACAGAGTTTGGAACCACTGTTGGGATGTGTTTGATAGGAATGACCTTTGCTTTTGGAGCTGTGACACCATCAGTGGTTGTAAAGTCCATAGGCTTGAAATTTTTAAGAATGTCACATTCATCAGACCATGTGGGTTTAAATTGGTATTTCTCAATTTCCTCAAAAGTTGAGGACCCCACAGATCTTTCCAAAGTGATTTTGTTACCAAGTTTGTCGGTTATTTTAACCTCTTGGCCATTCTCGTTGGTTGGTTTAATTTCAAATGAACCAGCTTGTTTTCCAGCAGTGTTTACAAGATCATCATATTTTCTATATCCTACACCAAACTTGACATTGCTTTCAAGCTATTTCTCACGAATAACCTCATACCCTTTACAAGATTCCACCCATCTTTCACAAGTGATCTGGGTGGACTCCAACTCCTTTTTGCAAACTTGGTATTTTTCTACCATAGCTTGGAGTTGAGTCTTGGTTATGCTCTGCTCTTCTTTGAGACTGCTGATTTCTTTGTCTTTTTTAGCCAATTTGTTTCTAAGTTCTTTTAATAACTTTTCAAATTTGACTTCATCAGTTAAGACTTTATCCCTAAGGTTTTCATTTACCTCTTTGATGTTAGCAAATGCAATACTGCATTTGTCTGAACACAGTTTTTCAAGAACTTGAGGTGTTACCTTAGCAGCAACCATCATGGCACAATCACATTGGTGATCACCTTCTTCATCAGCTCTATCTTCTTTCACACCTGCTTTCTTCTCTTCCTTTTCTTCTTTGTCTTCTTCGGACCAAGGGTCAGACAGTGGTTCAATCAGGGTTTCTGAATTTTCTCCCAGCAGTAGTTCACCAGCAACTGCAGTAACCACTGCTTCAGTCACTTCATCCACTATTTCAGCACTTAGTTGTTCACCTTCAGTTTCTACCCCTTCTGGTATAGACTCTAATGCCATCAAACAAAATTCATCACTAGTAGGATCATTAAAAGCATTGAGTGCAAAATTTTCATCACTAAGCTCATCAGGCATACTGCTCCAGTCAACAAAGCCGTGAGTGAAAAAGCTTTGCTGATCTGGTTGTGTTACTGTTGGAGCAGCTGGTTGAGGTGCAACAGGTTGCACTTGTGCCTGAGGTACAGGGGTTGCAGCATAGTGAGCAGTGTTAACATTGGCAGCTGTAAATAAAGATTCTGGATCGAAAAAACGTGATTTGGAGTGTTCTTGAGCTGTTAGAAGATTTCCGATCGGATGGCAATCCGATCGGATGACCATCCGATCCACGTCACTATCTTTGTTGAAGGACTATAGATGCTTTCAATCGGATGACAATCTAATCGGATGACCATCCGACACTTGTCACCATTTTGAAGGCTTATTGGAGGATACCTTCATTTCAATCAGATGACAACCCGATCGGATGGCAATCCGATCGGATGACCATCCGATCCATGGTACTACGGGATATTTGAGAGATAAGCTATTGTCAATCGGATAACAATCCGATCGGATGGCAATCCGATCGGATGACCATCCGATCCATGTGACCATCTTGTTCTTTATGCCCTTCAATCGAGTGGCAATCCGATCGGATGGCAATCCGATCGGATGGCCATCCGACTCTTGACACTCGACCAGATGATATGCCTAAAAAAAAGGCATTTTTTGATCGCAACGACGAGGAGAGTCTCCAGAAAAAATTTGGTGATTGTAAAATTTTTCGAGTTTTTAACGACCAAGCTGGGTTGTTCGGAGACACCGTCGGGGGCTTCAGTGTGCATATTTGATGATGCGATCACAGATTATGGAAATTAGTGGGGTAGTCATAATACTGGTGAAGAATGTTTATCATTCAGGGTGTCTGACTATTTATGGGCCAAAACATTAAATCCGCAAAGACGAAAAACTGACAATTGTGGCAAATATTGTGATATTCTGGGTTGGTCAAGTTTTTCGAAGAAGAGAACAGAAAACTGAATTTAGATTGAGGGGGAATTCAGTGATAGAGACGTCAGAATTTGCAAAAATGAGGGGGAATCAAATTTTTCAAAAATTCCAGCATTTTTGAAATTCGCGACACTGCAACAGTATTCGGGTAGTTTCGACTTCAGATTGTCAGGGGGAATGTGAATCTGATCGTGATTGTAAGCTTCCGAGATCAAGATGATCCAAGGTGTTGATATCTGATCGAGCATCGGATATCTGAGAGTGATCGTGGATGATAGCTTCTGAGATCTAGATTATCCGAGGAGATGAATCTGATTGTGGACGAATGCTTCGGAGATCGGATTACATTACCAGATGATTTGTTTTCCGATGAAGAATTCCTGATTGTGGAAAATACTGTTTACACGGATCTGTCATTCTTACGGTGCTTTAACGTGGATCACGGTAAACGAGATATCAGATCTTCAGGGGGAATCACGGATTTGAAGTTAACTAGTGGGGTATTTGAAGCTTCTATCATATGCCGGTTGAGTTTTTGTACATTCTTAGATCGAGCAGGCGGAATGCGAAGATCGTGGTGCTTACATGTGATATCAAAAACTGAGCTCGGATGCGGTTAAAGTTGAAACAGAGGATGCTGCATTGATTAGTTTCAAGTTGGTGATTGTTCATGAAGGTTGCAGTTTAGCAAATCAGAGGAGAGTCGTAAACTATGCAGAAGACCTGAAGATTCATTCCAGGGGGAATTCGTGCTTTATACAGTGACAAAAGCAAATCCGAATCATCAATCGAGGGGGAACTTGTATTGTAAGATCAAAAGACCAGATTGAAGTTGCAGAAAAGTAGAAGATTACAGAATATTCAAACACGGCTCAAGGTTCTCAAAGTGTTAAAGACGATTCGACAGTGACATCCGAGGGGGAATCTGTTAGTACACTTTTCGTACGTCTGCCACTGTTCGAATAGCTAGATAGAGCGTGTGTTGAATATTGTATAGAATAGAGATAGTTGGACAGGTTTTGTAAATGTCAAAGTCCATCCGGACGGATGACCATCCGGCCAGATGACCATCTGGTCAGATGGCAATCCGAACGGATGGACACATGGTAGGAAATGTCTATAAATAGGGACCTTGGGGTTCCATTTGGACAAGCTTTTGGTTCCCAGAGGGGAAATGTTGTCCAACTGGTCTCGCGGTGCTGTAAACGTTGAATAATCAATAGAGACCAGATTGAAATTGACTGCTTGGTGTTCTATCTATCTTCTACTCGTTTCTTTTCGTTTCTAGTCGTAATAAATGCACCGAACACGTCGTTTCGGGACCGAAGCTCCGTCGAACTCACCGGATCCTTGATTCAGCACCTTCTATAATAATCGGCCAATCCTAAGAAACTTCTAACCTCGGTTGGTGATTCAGGTGTTTTCCATTTAGTTATTGCCTCGATCTTTGTGGGATCCACGTGAATTCCTTCATGGTTCACCAAGTGTCCAAGAAACTGTACCTGTTCTAACCAAAACTCGCACTTTGAAAATTTAGCGTAAAGCTTTTCCTTTCTTAATAGGCTTAGAAGTGCGTGCAAATGCTTTGCATGTTCCTCTTTACTTTTAGAGTAAATTAGAATATCATCTATAAAAACAATTATGAATTTATCCAAATATGGCTTACATATTCGGTTCATCATGTCCATAAATGCGGCTGGGGCATTGGTTAAACCAAATGGCATGACAGTAAATTCATAATGTCCATATCTTGTTCTAAACGCGGTCTTAGGAATGTCCTCTTCCTGTACCTTTAATTGATGATATCCTGACCTTAAATCGATTTTAGAGAAAAATCGAGCTCCTTGCAGTTGATCGAATAGATCATCAATTCTCGGTAATGGGTACCGATTCTTAATTGTGACCTTGTTTAAGTCACGGTAGTCAATGCACATACGCATTGATCCGTCCTTCTTTTTAATAAATAAGATCGACGCTCCCCATGGCGACGAACTTGGTTGTATGAATTCCTTCTCTAATAATTCATCAAACTGTTTCTTCAATTCCTGCAATTCGGTTGGTGCCAAACGATAAGGTGCTTTGGCAATTGGTGCTGTTCCAGGTAGTAGGTGAATTCTGAATTCAACTTCTCTGTCTGGTGGTAGTTCTGGCAATTCTTCTAGAAATACATCTGAAAACTGAGACACTACTGGAATGTCTTGTAATTATTTTCCTTTAGTGTTAGTGATTATAGAAATCAAATACACTATAGAACCTTTTCTTATATAACTTGCAGTTTTCATCATAGAGATGAATTTTGTGGATCTAGATGGTTTATCTCCTTTAATTGTGATCGTTTTACCTTTTGGTGAATTTACTTGGATTGACTTTTGATCACATAAAATACTGGCTTTATTGGCTATTAACCAATCCATTCCTAAAACGACATCAAATCCTGCCAGATTCATTGGATAAAGGTTTACAATAAACTTTTGATTTAAAATTTCTATTCTTGCTCCATGCAAGATTTCAGTAATCCTAACAGTTTCTCCATTAGCTGTCTCTACTATACATTCTTGTGGTAGTTTAGTTAATGACTGATTTAAAAGTTTGCAAAACGAAGTATTAATAAAACTTTGGTTTGCACCAGAGTCAAATAATACTTTGGCAAAAACATCATTAACTAAAAACGTACCAGCTATCACGTCTGGAATCATCTTGGCACACAGTCAGAACAAATGCTCTAGCATTCTTAGTGTTCCTGTTGTTCACAGCTGGAGCCAATTTCAGAAAGTTTGTCTTAATGTAACCTTTTTCTACACAATTGTCGCATAATCCATTACTGGATTTTCTCCTGCAATCTTCTTCCTTGTGTCCTGGCATCTTGCAGAAATTGCAAAGAGTGGAGCATTTTCCCGAATGCTTTTTCTTGCAGACCTTGCAGAAAGGTGCAGAGGTAGAACTCATATTCCTATGGTTGTAATTCCTAGAACGAAATTCTTGAGTAAGCCTTCGGGTTAGGTTTCTCCTCTGTTCTTCTTCTCTAGTACGGATTAATTCATCTGTCAAGGTATTCGTTAGTTCTACAGCTTCTTCTATAGTTTGAGGTCTAGCTGCCTTGACTACATGTCTAATCTCTCCAATTAATCCCCAGATGTAACAGGAGATTAATACTGGTTCAGGTGATGCAAGGGTTGGCACTATTCTAGCATATTCAAAGAATGTAGTAGTATACCCCTTACTATCTACCCCTGTCATTCTTAAGTTTAAGAATTTATTTGCTATCTGTTCTTTTACATTGGGTGGGCAGAATTTCCTTTCTACCATATTCTTAAATTCCTCCCATTCCATATTGTAAACCCTATCACTTCCTCTTGATTGGAGGATAGTGTTCCACCATTCTAAGGCTGAGTTCTTAAACAGATTAGAAGCAAACATTATTTTGTCTTCTTCAGCACATTTGCTTATTTTCAAAACAGCCTCAGTCTTCTCTATCCAGCGTAGAGCTGCAATGGGTCCTTCATTTCCCGAGAATTCTATTGGTTTGCAGGACCAGAATTCCTTGTAAGAACAACCGTAAGACATAGTTCTTCTTCTTTTGGGAATGGGCACTTGAAGTACGGGACAATTGTTCACGCTGTTTTCTGGTTCAATTGGTCGCTTACTGCTATGCTTACTTTTATTATTTGCTTCATGAACTGTTTGAATAATAAATGGCATTGCATCTATAATTCCTTGTGCCACTATGTGTTGGACGGCACTATTATCCATTTGGTTTCCATTGTTATTGATGATCAGATTCTCATTAACCACGTTAATGTTACTCTGGTTATCGTTATTCAGATTTCCTTGATTTCCTTCATCGGCCATCTGAATTTTAAACATTTACCTCGTATTAATATCACAAAATAATATTAATATAGTCTATCACATGACACACATTTTTGCCAAAAGCGTCGATCATTGCGACTTTACTCTATTCATATATTATTATGCATCTATTACATACCAGTACTGAAATAAAAATTACAATACCAACTGAAATAAAATTACACTAATAGTAATAGGCTTCCATACACACATATCTTATTTTATTTGATTTTTATTTTGTTTTATTATTATTATATTATTATTACTATTACCGTCTCCTCCATCATATCACGGATATGGATTCATCTAGAAATCCATATTGCGCTCATCGTATTTCCATACGAGTCGCTCTCCCACCTGTCGCATTCTTTCACTAATTTCTAGAATTTCCTCACCAAAAGTCCTAAGTTCTTGTACGTTTTCTGCACTCATTGGGGGTGCAGGTTCTAGGACTGGGTTCGGAATCTGGGGTACGGGTTCCTGGTGTGGGGGTGTAGGTGCCTGGAATTGGTAAGGATCTTCTAAGATTTCCCTAATGTATTCATCGTGGAAATAGGGATCTAAAGGGTCCAAACCTAGGTAGGCTCCTACGTTCTGCATGGGTGTGTCTTCATGTATCGGGTAACGTTGCACGTAGTCCCTAATGTCATCCCACCAGGGATCGTAATTTGGGTCTAGGGGGTTTGGTACTGGTACCCTGGGGATTTCTTCTGGATTGAAGTCATGCATCTCTACTTGGTTTTCAGGGTTTTCTATCTCCATTGGTTGGTCAGGGATTGGCAGTTGTGGTTGGGGTGCTATTATTTGCTCCAGATTTGGGTCAGCTGCAGTGGTTGCTAAGATGTGAATATTGGCTATACCCCTATTTATCATGTCCTGGGCATAGGCATCTGTCTCTCTCTTGGCTGCGACTAGTACCCTCTGATCTTGTAACTTTTTCATACGCTTCCTACGCTCGTGTGCCCCTCTACTGAACCATCCCCTCTTTTTCTTAGGAAATGGCTCTTCTGACTAAGCCTTAAACAAAAAGATTCCTTCTTCCGTATCAGCAGAGTACCCTGAGAGGGCAGGCTGAGCAGAGTTGGGTGCCGTTGTATTCGCATTAAAGTTGTGGAGACATTATTTGTATGGAACTAAATGTGTGATCTATTCTGATCACAAAAGTCTCCAACATTTGTTTAATAAAAAAGAGCTCAATATGAGACAGCGCCGTTGGATGGAGACTCTAAATGATTATGATTGCGAAATTCGCTACCATCCAGGTAAAGCAAATGTGGTTGCCAATGCTCTAAGCCGAAAGGAAAGAGTCAAACCAATCAGGATCAATGCCAAGAGAATTGAGCTGAAGAATAGCCTGAATGAAAGACTATTAGTTGCACAGAAAGAAGCTATTTTGGAAGCAAATCTTCCAAATGAAAAGTTAGGTGTAACTACTGAACAGTTAGCACCTGGCAAGGATGGAATCCTCGGAATGAATGGAAGAGTGTGGGTTCCTATTCATGGAGGACTTCGAGATGTAATCCTCCAAGAAGCACACAATTCCAAGTACTCAGTTCACCCTGGAGGTGACAAAATGTATCAGGATTTGAAAGCTAATTATTGGTGGATAGTTTTGAAGAAATCTATTGCCACACATGTAGCTAAGTGCCTGACTTGTGCTCAAATTAAAGCTGAACATCAAAAGCCATCAGGTCTGCTTCAACAGCCAGAACTTCCTACGTGGAAGTGGGAGATGGTAACTATGGACTTTATAACCAAGTTACCTAAAACAAGGCACGTGAATGATACCATGTGGGTTATAGTTGATAGACTGACTAAGTCAGCACATTTCTTACCCATTAAGGAGACTCATAGCTCCGACAAGTTAGCTCAATTATACGTGGATAAGATTGTATCTCTCCACGGAGTGCCGGTGTCCATTATCTCTGATAGAGATACTAGATACACCTCTCACTTTTGGAAAAGTTTCCAACAATCTTTAGGCACTCGTTTGAGTTTTAGTACTGCTTACCATCCGCAGACAGATGGACAGAGTGAGCGTACAATTCAAACGTTGGAAGACATGCTTCGTGCATGTGTTATTGATTTGGGAGGTAGTTGGGATAATCACCTACCCTTGATCGAGTTCTCCTATAACAATAGCTACCATACAAGCATTCAAGCTGCGCCTTTTGAGGCATTATATGGTAGGAAATGCAGAACGCCTGTTAGTTGGGCAGAAGTAGGAGAAGCTCAGTTGTCTGGACCTGATATAGTCCTTGAAACGACGGACAAGATTGTCCAGATTCGCGATCGCCTGAAAGCTGCCAGGGATAGGCAGAAAAGTTATGCTGACAAAAGGTGAAAACCTCTAAAGTTTGAGGTTGGCGATAAAGTCTTACTAAAAGTATCACCCTGGAAAGGTGTGATGCGTTTTGGTAAGAAGGGCAAGCTAAGCCCTAGATATATAGGACCACTCGAGATTATCGAATGTGTCGGCAGTGTAGCTTATAAGCTAAACTTACCTGAGGAGCTCAGCGGAATTCATAATGTGTTCCACATCTGTAATCTCAAGAAATGTCTAGCTGATGAATCGCTAGTTATGTCTCATAAAGACGTACAGATTGATGAAAGCCTGAGGTTTTTTGAAAGACCTATATCGATCGAGGATCATCAGGTTAAAAAGCTCCGAAGAAAGCATGTGCCTATAGTAAAAGGTCAAATGGGATGCACGTAGAGGTCCCGAATATACGTGGGAAGTTGAGTCCACTGTGCGACAGAAGTATCCTCACTTATTCCAGTAAATCTCAGGGTCGAGATTTCTTTTAAGGGGGTGAGGATGTGACACCATGTAAAAACGTGTCCAATTATTTATAGACACGTGTCCTAAACTCTGAATATGTAAAAGATTGAGTTTGAAGGACTAAAGTTGACAAATAGTGAAAATATGTATGCGAAGGGACTAAAAGTGTCAACATGCCAAACTTGAGCCTCTGAATGACCATACATGAAGAATATATTCTTAAACGAGTGATTAATTGGATATAAGAAGTCGTTTGTGAAAATAATCGGAAGATTATAAAACTACAAGGGTTAAACGTGTCAACATCTTAATTCTTACCTCTGAGAGACGAGATCGTTAAGCAAGTTTTCAAGACTTTGGGTGAAAAGTGTCAAATTGATGAAACTTGCATTTATAGTGATATTTAACGAAACCGAGCCTAACGAAGTTTGATTATACATCCTTGAGCCTCTACAAACTAACTTCAAGGGCCTTACATGTAAAAAATGAGGTTAAATAAGGTTTAAAATGACCAGGGACTGATTCTGCCATGTTTGAAACTTGTTTAACCTAAACCCCACCTCCAGGCGGGCCGCGTAAGCCCCTTAATAATCCTACGCGGGCCGCGTAGAAGTGCCCAGCGCAGAAAAATGAGGACAGATGTGAGTTTTCAGCTTTAAACCGACTTTAACTCATATGAATCGATACCAGGGGCTGTTAAACGGATTTATTTTACTACTAGGACACCTGGGGTGATCCTAGGAGGTTCCATTACAGCTGCAATTGATCCATGAGTTTGGATTTTTGTATATAAAGAGCACTAGTCCATTTGTTCATATGCTCACAATTGCAACAACTTTCAAAGAGCTCATTTCTTGAGCTTGCAAGCAATAGGAGAAGACTTAGAAGTGTAGAAAAGATAACAAGGACCATTAGTAAGAGTCTTAATCCCTGCTTAGTCCTTTTAATTAGTTTAAAAACCGAAAAGTCAAACATATCGTAATTAAGCTTTGACTTTCGGTTTAATCACAAATGGTCCAGCCAGTGACCAAAACGAAAGTGGTTATGGAACCATATTAAGGTAGGTGATTAACCCTTAAAAGGGGAACCTCCTAATTATTTCGTTTGACTAGTTAATTGTCGGGTCAAACTAGTTTGACAAAAAGTCAAACTGGACAGAAAGTTTAAAAATGATTTAAATTAATAAAACATAGGTTCTAAATTATATTTTAACATTCTAACGACTTGGTAATTAATATTAGAACATGTTTAATCAGTCCTAACCCGACAATTATCAGTCTAAGGTCAGTTTATAACCGAAAGTCGCAAAAGCTTGACTTTTGCTTTGACTTTCAGTTCTGACCCGTTTAAGCTTAATTCTCCCATGTTTTAAGCTTCCATTAGGACCACATTATTCATTAGTATAACCCTCTGGAGTTATATTTCTTGGTCTTTAGTAGTTTGAATTATATGCACTTGTTTGTTAATATGCTTATAAATGCCGTAAATGCCCTTTTGACATATAAATGAGATTTTTAGAAATATGAGAGGACAAAAACCTTTGCTACTGATATTTAAACTTGTCCCGAAAATTTGACATCAGTTCTTGGTCCCAAATAGGAGTTATGCTCGATATCGTAATTAGAAGCTTTTTATTAATTAATTTGCGATATCTTGCATAATGCTTGTTTAAACTTGGATTTTGAACCAAAACTCATTACCTACTGTTAAGATATTATTTTTAAGGAACTTTAAGATTTTTGGTCAGATTATAATCTACTTAAAACATAGAGTTCTTGTATAATTTGGTTAATGACGATAATACCCTTTTTAGGCATAAAATGAGATTTACAAAGGATTTGAATGCCAAACTTTTTCCTACTGATTTCATACATTAGATAAATTATTTTGAGCATTTGAAACTGATCAAAATCTCAGATTTACATAAACATCTTGATTATCGTCAATTAGCGAGTTTTACACTAATTAGGTGCATAGTATGGTTTAAAACTATATTTAACATCTAAGACTTATTACCTACTGAATTTTTAAACAAATTTAAATATTATTAGACTAGGTATAAGTTATGAACTCAGGTTTCCAAAAATGCCCTTAAAAGCCTATGCTAAACGACCAAAATGCCCTTTCGGGGCATAGTTTGGCCATAAACGGTAAACCTCACATAAATGTAATATCTTACTGATGTAATGAGATAAATTAAATATTTTTACTGATTTAAAAAGACCAGAACTTCAGTTTGTCATAAAATCTCTTTTATAAGTATTAAAATTACCAAAATGCCCTTACGGGACTTAAATTGGTTTAAAATACTTTTTGGGCATATATGTTAACATCCTACCGATGTATTAACATATTTTAAGCATAATAACATTTGAGACCTGTATATAATTCATTTGGTTACCCGTTACGCATTCATGCGTTCGGATCGGTTTATGTGACTAGTTTACGTAAAATAGCCGAAACGGGTTTCATTTATATATCATCACAACTTCAAATGTGATGGATCGTGAATGGGAAAAATCATTATATTCCCATTCTACCCCCAAGTTAGGCTTTTTTACAAAAATGACCCATTACGTAGATTTAAGCTAAAATGGTTTAAGCCTTCTATTTTATACTACCGTAAGGATTGACTGAATTATAAAACTCATATTTAAACTACCCTTCAGGTTCATTTGCCCGTTTTATCATTCGAGCACGTTTTGGTCAACTTTAATCTTATTAATCAGGAAGGATATTTTAAAAGCTTGTTTCAACGAAGTATACTCTTTTAACCCTTATTTCATTTTAATTCATTAAGTCCCTAAGAATGTAATATATGAATTTCAATCCGCTGGATATACCTCACTTGAGACTTTGACCCAAATATCACATACCTAGCTTGGGTCAAGGCATTGACCCGTTTTAATGCCTCACCTTATTAGTTGCTAATTAATAGCAGCGCAATCTCATACGCTATTCGCCCCTGTGAGCATAAGACTCGACAGGCAAACATGAGTCGTTATTGTTATTGTTAAATGTTGATAACATCACCATTTGACTCGTTCGGCCTAAACGACCATACATTATATATATATATATATATATATATATATATTACGGAACGGTATTTATTTACCATTTCAAGCATTTGAACCATTACGGTTTACACCTAGTGGCCATATTTTTGTAAGTCGTTTCCTTATGCGTTTGACACATCATGGCTTACACCATGGGGTGACTTTTTAAAACTCATTGTTATTCGTCATCACATGACTAATTTAATATTTTTTCCATTTTACCCATTATGGCTCATACCATAAGGTAACTTTTCAAAACTTATTGTTTATTCGTCAACACATGACCGAATTACCATCTTACCCTTTTTACTACCAAATATGGTTTCTTACCATTTTTATTTGTTCTGACTCGTATCAATTCGTGTCGGAACGTCATATTTCAAGGACTTATTTTAAATACTAAGTCACCTTGTTGTTAACCAACTACATGAATAAATATTCCATTTAAAAGATGTAAGCTTTACTTACCTTGCATCCAATCATGCTTTTCCCGCGTACTTGATCCGTTTGAGTCGCTTCTTTCCCAAGCTTCCACCTAGCTTGTCAAGCGTCAAGCTAACAATTGTCATTCGCAATATAGTTAGATTTGTCATCATTTATCACGACTATTCCACCTTACGGCTTTTATATCAAAATTTTCATTTGATCTTAGTATAGGTCAGTTTGACTTTTAAAAGTCAACTACCTATTAACACATACAAACCCACAAATATGTTCAACAACTCATTTAGGCATTTCGTTAATTACCCGATAGGCACTATTCTTAGGCCACCATTATAACTACGTTCCCCAACCAAGTTCACGCAATTGTTAACATCAAGTTAACATATTTTCTACCATCATATGCTAATCCATCAATCATTATACAAGAACTTGGGATTGTTTCATTACCACAAAACACTCCATTGCGTCATATGTATGAAATCCACCTGAACCCCAAATTTAGCCAAAGACTTTAAACATTCATTTGCATACACATGATGATTTCTAGCATCTAATAACATGAGTATTTCATCAATTTAATCATATCATCAAAACCCACTTCATAGTCTACTTGTTAATCACTTACAAGTAACCTCATATCAAATATTTCATAATGTCCTTATGTTTAACGAAATTAAGCATACACCTATACCTAATTTCATCTTTGGATTATAATCCAACAACCTAATTGCAAGTGTCTACTTGTCTCGAATTATAACTTTTACCAATCTAGGTTTTAGACATACCTTATGATCCCCTTGTCTAGGTGATCGTTATTATACATTCATGCATCAATTTGAGGTCCAATTTCCTCTTCAATTTGATGATTCTTGGTTGAACAAGGGTTTCCCCTTGTCTCCACCTCCTGATGATCGACATACATACACACACAATATGTGTGTGTTATGTCTAAATTTTGTTTTTAAAACACAAGTTTCCTTTTTGATAACTTTGGTCCCTCAAGCTTGATATTTTAATTATAGTTGGATATAATCCAATATCTATGACTTAACAATACGAATAATCAACTAGGTTAATTATTCCTAGTTGCCTACTTCCCGTCAATTATCAATAAACATGATAATTTAATTTACTAAGTTTCCGGGATGCTACAACCCGACTTAGATCATGTATCGATAGTCTCGGGCCTTTTATAAACTTTATTCTAAAAGGCGTTCACCTATCTTTTATTTAACATTAGGTTTATTTAATTAAACATTAATGTTTATCAAGTTAATTTTTACCACTAACGGTATTTTACCCGTTCTTAAATATTATCGTGGTTTGATTACCAAACCCGTTTTTGGGGTGTTACAGGACCACACCAAATGAGAGAACTTAGTATTTAATTGAGCTTGATGATCATCATGATCACTTTTTAAATGACTTGTCATAAAAGATTGTTAATCAGAAACCTTAAATATTATGAAATCATCTTATTCGATTCGAAGGACAACACCGATAAAATAGCATTGTGGTATTGGTTTGACAACAACCAATTTTTTTTTTGCAAAATCACATGTGATTAGAAGCATAGGACAAGCATGGTATTTCCATAGATTATTAAACTTGTTATACCACGTAGGCAATTGTTGTATTACATACAGTAATGAGAAATTAATAACAAAACATAGAGATATGTATCAAAGATTTTAAACCCAAATATCAAATTTTTCGTAATTAGTTAGGGTTTATGATAACAAAATTAAGTAAACAACAAATGTAAGATAATATTTAAATGATTATACAAATCAAATCTTACCAAAACATACAGAATGACGAAATACTAACCGATTGAAGAAGCTCTTCAATTCCGGATCTGGGACTCGAGAGAGATGTAGGTCCTTTATTCGATTGAGGATTATTGATATTCATCTTGGGTTTTGGATATATAAAGGAAACGATATCATTAGGGATATTATAAAACACAAACCAAAACAATTATAAAACACAAATCATAACAAAAACAAACAGATTTTGAAATACTAACCGGTTGAAGAAGATCTCCAGTTCCGGATCTGGGAGTCACGATAGATGTAGGTCATACATTCGATCAAAGATTATTGATATTCATCTAGGGCTTTCATCGATAAAGGAAAGGATTAAGGAGATTATGAAGAAAACAGATTTCATAGAGAAGAGAGATGGCGCTTAAATGATTAATGTGAAAGCGCGTGTGAGAGAAGGAGATAAAGGAGAATAGAGGAGTAGACATTGGCACCCAAACCTTAATTCTCTTGATTAAGAGAATGTCCACATTGGTTATTTGGAGGCCTAAAAACATGACATGTGGCTAAGATGTATTCTTTTAGTATAGTAGATAGATTATTGGGAGAAATCCCATGTGAGTTACAAACAATCTGAAAACTGAATGCATGGATATCAGGCTGCCACGTGTTACACTTTTTCGCTGCAACATTTTTTATTGTTTTTTACAACAATTTTTTAGATTATATGAGAATTTATAATTTACGAAGTTTTTATTTTGCAATGCTTGTAAAAAAACATGTTACGTTTTTTGCAGTGAGATTTTATGTAACAATGCAGCTGTCACTTTTTTTTGTCAAATGAGAGAGGAGAGAGAAAAGTGTAACACTCTATACTTTTTGTTAGACTATAACATTTGTCTTAAAAAATAGCTTTTGTACCTTTTTAATATCCACCATTGATCACATGAGATAGATGGTAGAGATGAAGCTTTTTGGGTTATATATATATATATATATATATATATATATATATATATATATATATATATATATATATATAGTGTGAGTTTCAATGGGGAACACTAAAAAAGTGCGGAACAGTGGGGAACCGACTCAAACGAACTCCGATTGGACTCATTCCAGCGGCGTTGGAACTGGCTCGTCGAACCCTAACTAGGATCTCTTAACACTAAACCCTAAATCATAACCCCTAAACCCTAAATATATTAGGGTTTGGCTTTTAGGGTTTGGCTTTAGGGTTTAGCCTTAGGGTTTAGCTTTAGGGTTTAAGGTTTAGCTTTAGGGTTTAGCTTTAGGTTTAACCTTTAGGGTTTAGTTTTTAGGGTTTATAGTTTAGATTTTACGGTTTAGCTTAGGTTTTAGTCTTATTTTTTAGCTTTAGGGTTTAGAGTTTAGGAGTTAGGATTTAGGGTTAAGAGATCTTAGTTAGGGTTTGACGAGCCGGTTCCAACGCCGCTAGAATTAGTCCAATCGGAGTTCGTTTGAGTCGGTTCCCCGCTGTTCCCCACTTTTTTAGTGTTCCCCAATGAACCTTCCCATATATATATATATATATATATATATATATATATATATATATATATATATATATATATATATATATATATATATATATAGGGAGGAGTTCATGCGAGAACCACCCTTATTGCGAGAACCGCGAGAACCAATGTGAACACAACCTAAAATAGCTAAAAAAAACCTAAAAAAACCTAAAAAAACCTAACCCCCACCCCCCCCCCAAAAAAAAAAACCTACCCCCCCCCACCCCTCAAGCTAAAATGCTAAAAACTAAACCCTCAAAAACCTTAAAAATCTAAAAAAATAAAAAAAAAATCTAAATTTTTTTTTTAATATTTTTTATGCTCAAATCGCTACTTTTAGTGGCAAAAAAAAAATTATTTTTTTGCTTCGAAAAGTAGCGATTTTTATATAAAAATATTTAAAAAAAATGTGTGATTTTTAGCTATTTTTAGGCATTTTTGGTTGTGTTCACATTGGTTCTCGCGGTTCTCGCAATAAGAGGTGGTTCTCGCATGATCTTCTCCCTATATATATATATATATATATATTCCCTATATACTTTGTCGGACAAGCGTCCTCCGCCACTACCACACGTGTCATCTTCATCACACACCATTGATGCACGTGTTACACATCATTGATGCCCTTATGGGGTTGTTGAGTTTCTCAAGACTGAACCGATTTCAGTTTTATGTTGTTTACGTCTCGCTATTTTAAGAACGGGAAAGAACATGATACATATGGTGTTGGTAATTTGAAAGGATTTGGACTAGCATCCAGGTCACATTATCACGTGTGTCAACCTTTTAGTGGTGATCTTCTCTTGTAAGTTAAGTGATATGTTCTCACACCCTATGGTTGTGAAACAAGTATCTTTCTATGTTGCAATTTAATCATTCGAAAGGATTTGGTTTTTTTTATACAAATATTCCATTGTGTTTTGTTAAACCTATTGTGAAACCTTATGAACATAAAGAAACTGTAACTAACGTGAACGTGGTTCATAATCACTAATTATGTTGTACAGGTTGAAACCAACTAAGCAAAAAACTATTGAAACTAAAACTTACAATATTTACATAAATTTTGTATGGCGATATAGCAAATTGAAGACATGTCGTTGGGGTCATGCAAAAGTCTAAATAACCATGGTAGCTAGGGTAAGTCAGGTATCATATCCACGAGGAACATGTGGTCAGTGTTACACATTTCATTCGATTATGTAAATTAAATCTAATTAACTTAGGTTAAAAGTAAAAAAAAAACGATTACTGGTTTTGATTTATGTAAACGTTCGAAACTAGCAAACATGCTTTACTTGTTGAAAAAACAATAATGAGAAGGATGACAAATCCTTGGGTTTTAGGTTGTGAAGCAAATCGAATAACCTAGTTTATACCAATTGGAAATCACACAGACATGGTTCATTGAACTACTTGATTCGATAGATAATGAAAAGATATATAATTTGAATACAATAGTTAGCAATCCTAAGCTGAATAACGACACTGTTAAACATCCATCTAACTTAATTACCAGTTGTAGGTTTACAGAAAATAATAGTTTGAATGGTTAATGATAAACGGACCAATGACAAATAAGAAATCTCAATTGTTGATGATCACCAATCGAATAACTGATGAAATCAAATTGAAGTTTAATAACTCAAAACTATTTAATTAAACAAAGTAAACATAAAGATTTGACTAACCGTATTATTAGAACATAATAATATAAATCCAAAAGTAGGTAAGAATGGGTTTAACATGATTCTAACACTAACCCTAGCCCGGAGATGATTATGGGTGATTCAGCCTTACAACTTTGGTGATTGGTCGTGATTCTTCATGTTTTCGGGTTTAGAATGGTGAATTGAAGCCTTTGAATCACCCAAAATTGTCCCAAATTCATCCTCAGCTCCGAGGGTTGGCTCCTTTTGTTTATGGCTGTCATCGTTGCTTTTATAGGCGAAATCTAAGGTTTTTACGCGCTAGGCAGGGTACGTCTCGTACCCTTTAAGTGGGCACGACTTGTACCTTTTTACATTGGCATGACCCGTACCGTGATCGTTTTTGAATTCCACTCACCGAAAGACCCAAGATTCATATATTATGGCTCCCATAACTCATTTTCTGTCCTAAGATACGCCTATTTGAAGTTTGTACTCTTTTCTGTCAAACTTTCTTGCTCAGTTTGCTTCCATTTCTGGGTTTTCATCCAAACGCTTTACAAATACCATCCAAACCTTTATTTATCTACGAAATATAAAATATCTCAAAGTAGTGTATTCCAAATCACAATCTCACATAAAAATATCAAATTACACACTTTAAATTATATAAATCTAGTCGAATATCACATTCCCACATTTATCATTTGCTTGCCCTAAAGCAAACCTGCTCATTTCCATCCAACCATCAAGAACAATTACCCTTCATACACCCCTTATCGACTTCTCAGTTAATGTCCAAAGTTATACCCCATTCACAATGTGACAACCCGAGAATTCAAGGTCCTTTCCTACGAATCACTTGTCTCGCAATCTTGTTGTTTTAAGATAGGTGTAGTGTTTGGATGATTATAAGTCTTCTGATGTGTGGATCTAAATGTGAGATGTTTAAATGTTAATATGTATGTGTAGTGAAGACTCAGGATAACTGTTAGGATCTGAGTTTGGTTTTGATTGTGTTTTACGTTTGAATTAAGATGAAGATGAATGAGAAATGCAGCGGAATATAAATGATAACAAACTTTGCACACAATCAAACAGGAGAATTGCTTTCAATACACAAGTTTAACATTGAACCTAATGCTTGAATTTATTACAAGATTCAATTACAATTGCAAGTGTATAACAAACTCCCCCTCAGCCTGAGCTCACAGTGATTTGTTCGTGCAGGAGAAAGATGGTGAAGAGCTAATAGAACAGTACAGAGCACTGTTCTATTTATAGGCACAGGCAAACCACTGAAGCATCTAAGCTGACGTCACCATGAAAGTGACATCTAACCTCCTAACAAACTCTAACATCTTATCTATACAACCTCTGCTATACTAACTACTGTTGTACATTACATTTCATAATATAAACTAAACTACTGCTGCATCCTTCCACTGATGTGAACCCAGCAGTACTTGTCATGGTCAGCAGAGCTTGACCCATAGCAGTAGATTGAATCAGCAGAGCTTTAGTCTTCCATCAGTCTTTGACTTGGACAGCAGTTGTAAGCCAGCAGTTAGTAAAGATCAGTAGTTTGGAGGTCAGCAGATGTTCAAACCACTTTCAAGGAGAGAGATTTGAATATAAACTTTTGCTTATTCTGGATGCACTGCTCTGATCTAGTTTTGGCTTTGATTATCTGTTCCTCTGATAGGGTTCAATCCCAACAATCTCCCCCTGGAACAGATAATGCCAATACACTTCATTATTGGTAGATCTTTATTGCCTCATCAACAGTTCCCTTATTTGCCCTTTGAGTTGTAACTCAAAGGCTAAGGCATATGTGTCATCATCATCCCTGCATAGTGGAAGATCAAGGAGATCCTGCAAATCTTCAAGACTTAGGCCAAGTGCTTGTTCCCTTGTTATTTTCTTCACTTCTCCACTAGACTTGAACACTGTCAGTACATGGGTCTGTTTTTCAGTTTTCCACTTTAGTACTTTTGAATCTGGTGGGTTTCTTGGGTGATTTTTATTAGATGAGGTGTTTGGTGATGCAGGCCTTGTGATGACTGTTTGAGCAGTGCTTGCAGGTTGATTCAGGCCAAGAGTTTCATCTATCATCTTTTTAATACCTTCTTTTACAAGCTCATCTCCTGCCATTAATTATACCACTGTTTCAGTATCCAGCTGTTTTTGTTGCCTTCTTTTAAAGATGGCTGCACCAGCTGGACTAGTGGCTCTCCTGATTTGCAGCTTTGGTGGTCTTTTTGAAACCTCTGCTTTAGGGTAGTCAGGCTTTGTGGAGTATTAGGATCTGTCTTCCTCAATTTCTCCAAACTTTTGTAGGTAGCCCTGACTTTATCTTCTTTCCATCTCATCACTTGATTTTTGGACCCATAATCAGCAGCAACCAATTCCTCTTTCATTCTCTTCAGCTCTAGTGTTTTATCAGGCATATTCTTTTTGTATTTTGACCAATCTGGAGGAGTGTGCTTGACCTTATTCTTGATCATTTCTTGAATCCTGGTTGCTTCACGTTCAAGCTCAGGAATGGTCCAATCTTTATACATGTATTTATCTCCTTTGTATTTCTTGTAAGCCATGATGTTATCAACATAATCTTTTCTCAGGGACTCATCTGCCCTTTCTGAGATTTGCTGACACACATTCTTTGCAAATTGCTCCAAAGATCTGACTTTTGTGAGCAAGTATTGGTAGTTCTGCTGAATTTCTCTATCAGATTTCCCTTGTGTATCTCTTTTTGAGATATCCTCAGCTTGTTTAGCTTTGACTTTCAAATATTCTTCAATGTTATTTGGCCTGGGATATCCTTCAATAGATGGTAAGCTTCTTTTTGCAGGGTCATCCTCATAATAGAAGGACTTGATTTCTTCTCTGACTGCTATGAGCTCAAGAGGAAATTTAACACCTGCAGGAGCTATTGGCTTTAAAATCTAAGCTGGTGAGAGAGGAACAGGGTTTGGTATGGTAACAAGTGAAAGAGAATGTGAGGATGTTGGTGGTGGTGATGGAGAATCATCATCAGGTATGAAAATCCTTCTCCTTTTTACTATAGGAGATGATGTCTTGGGTGGATCAGTGGTGGTGATTTGAGTGGTAGAAGGTGGCTGACTAACAGCTGTTGAAACAACTGGTGTTTCAACCACTGTTGTCATTACAACAGATGTTGTAACATCTGATGTCTTCTGCTTTTTGGCATGAGGTGATGATGGAGTGGCTATTTTTAGAGGTGAAGTGATTTTTGGTGGTGATGGTGGTAAGGCAGTGGTAGTGGTGTGTGTTGAAGTGGTGTGTGTTGAAGTGATGGCAGGTGTTTGGCTGACAGTAGTTGAAACCACTGAAGTATCAGCAGTAGTTGACACAGCAGGTGTTACAACAACTGTTTGGGTGGTGGTTTTGGAGTATGCTTTGTGAATCTGGATGGTATGGATTTAGGTTCCCTCACTTTTCTAGTGGGATTTATTTTTGGCACAGGATTTTTAACATCCTCTGGCTCAGAACAACCCTGCGCATTCAGCTCCATGTAAGCTCTTTTCTCCTCATTCCACCTTGACATATCCTTTGTCGCTCTGTCCCTTTTTACACTTGCTACAGCTTCATGAAGTGCATTTTGGGTAACATCAACCTTTTTACTGCCATCTGGCAAGGGAATCTTTCTAGTCATGGCATCTTTTTCTAGTTCAATGTAAAGACCATCATCTATTCCCTTCTTCTTCCACTCCTGAATTTTCTCCCCCTTTTTGGCATTATCTGGGGGTAATTGATCAATGAAGAGAACAGTTGGAGGAGCAGTGCCAGTGGTGTTCAATATGTGGGCCTTGATAGCCTTAATGTGTGCTTGTGTGTTCTTGAACCTAGACTCCATTGTATTTCTCAGCTCTTGTACATGTATTGCATGTTGCTGATCAGCCATTTGTTTTTGTTGTTGGAGAAAATGTTGAAATAGGTTCCATATCTCATCTGCAGCAGGTGCTTGTGGTGGAGCAGGTGCTTGAGGTGGAACAACAGTGGATTGCACCTTTTGTACTGTCAACAACTGTTGTAGCATTTCTTTGATTTTTGCAACAGAGTTATCCAGTTTTTCAACTCGTTCCGTCAATTTCAGGTACTTTAAACCATCACCCAATTTAATGGGATTATCTGATTTCCCACTAGCAGTGGTTGTAACAGTGGTTGATGCAGGGAGTGTACTCTAGATATTAACCACTGATGCCCCTTTTTCTTGGTACTGGGGTCTTCTTCCTTCAACACTTGATAGCCTTTTGATTGTACCAGAGGGTAAAACAAACTCACTGGTTGATATCAGAGGTGCTATGGAAGGAATTGCCTCCAAGGAAGTCTTATTGATGTAACCACTGTCCAAATGTAAACCAGTGGGTTCAACACTTGTAGTGGCTGCTTCACTTGGACTACCACCAAGAGTTACTTGTAACTCAAGGGGTGTAACCTCCTCAGGTCTTGTTGGTGGGTTAGCTATGATTGATACATCAGACCTAGTCATTTGTTGAAGTATATTCTCATTGATAGGTGATTGAGAAAGACTGGTTTGTGCCTGGTTCAGATCAATAGCATCCAACAATAATTTAGTTGGTGGGGGAATTGTGGATGTGAGGTTGGGTGTGGAAAGAGAATTGGCCCCGGGCATTGGGCTTTGGATGATGGAAGCAAGTGATTCCAGAGCATCATATTGTGGTGTCCCTATATGTACAACCTGTTCTTTTTTAGAAGAAACAGGAGGAGTTTCAGTTATGGGTTGAGATATTTGTACCAACTGCTGTGAGGAAGTAGCAGCAGTGGTTTCTTGTGACTTTTGTGCTGTCACTGGCAGTTGCTCTGGTATCTCATCCTCCAGAGTTGCCTTTTTGATAGGTTTGGGGGGTTTGTGAGTTTTCTTTTGTTTTGGCTTTTTTTGGATTGTAGGTGTGGGTTTCAAAATAGTTGTTTTGCTGCTTTGATCACCTTGAGCAGTGGGCTCAGCAGCAGATACCTGAGGAGTAGTGGTAGCTGCTAAATTCTGCTCAGGCACCTCTGCTTGTGTTTTGCAAGGTGTTGACATTCTTGTGAAAGTTTCAACAGTTAAGCTGTGTTTTTGAAAAGATTTAGCTTGTTTTATTGCAGAAGCATCATTCTTACCAAGTTTCTTTTCAAAATAATAACTTAGAAATCTTGGAAACAGTAAGAATGCCTTTGTTTCAACATTTTTAACCAGATCATTAAAGATTTCCTGAGAATAATTAAAATTTTCTTCTTAAAGAATAGCATATCCCAGGTTTTGAATCTTTAATGGTATTTCATTAAAAGCAGTGGTTTTGTTTGAAACACACATTAAGAGGGTATGAAATAAAAACCTTGTTCCAGGAAGGAAGAAACCTTTTTTGTAAGGTATCCCTCTTCATCATTGTATCTGCATACCCTCTTTCAAGAAAATCAATTTTTAACTCGTTTTTAGGAAAGGAAGTTTTACCTTGCTGATCATTGAGTTGAAAGACTTCCGAGATGGAGTGTGGTGTAATTTTGACAGCTTTACCCTTTAAAGAAGAGTTAATGGTTGTGACAGTCTCACCTTGTTTGTCAAGGGTTACATTTTTCCAGAACTCTCTTTGGGTTGTCAGGTAAATTGGTGCATCTGCTATTAACAAAGTTTTATACTTTGATGCCGACATGATATCAATGATGGAGTTAAAAGCATCAGTGGTGCTGGGTTTTGTGAGAAGACCCAGAAGGTTGTGGGAAGGTTTGTGTGGGATTTCGATGGGTTTAGCCTTTTGAGAGGCCTCTTTGGAAGATGATTTTGAAGTGGATTTTGCGGAGGACTTCAATTTAGTCATTTTGGAGAAGACGATCGAAGAAAGTTATGAAGGAATTTGTGGAAATGAGATGAAAAACTACTTTGAGAAAGGAATTTTTATGAATTCAATTCGACAGTAAAACCCTGTTTGGGGTTTTGAAAGGGGTTTTATGGAGAAAAAGTGAATGCTGACGTGGTAGCTGTTACAAAAGGTCTGACCACTAGGTATTGTCCACGTGCCAACCCCTGACAAAATGAAGGACAGTACTTTTATGAAAACTACTGATGAAAGGCAGTGGTTACAACGGTAACAAATGGTAGCAGTGGATGATTTTTACTATCAGCAGATAGCACATCAGTGGATAAAACACTGATTTTGAGCATCTGTGCTTATCAGGAGAATGAGAGAACAGGGGTTGACTTTCAGCAGTGGACAGACTTTGAAGTAGAGCAGACTTTTGAACAAGCAGTGGTTATGGCAGACTTTTAAGGATTTTAATGAAAACTTCATTTTTAACTATTTTTAAGGATGGATTTTTGATTTTCTGAAAACATTTTAATGCTTTTATTCATAGAAAAACAGGATTTTGCCTGTTATTCCATGTTCAGCATTCCAATCCTAGAGATCAGGCTTTCAAAGGTGGATGTGTCTAATGCTTTGGTTAGCACATCTGCCAGCTGATCCTTAGTTGGAACATGATGCAGAGAAATCAAACCTTTTTCATAGCAATCCCTCACAAAGTGATGTCTGATGTCAATATGTTTGGTGGCTGAGTGGGAAACTGGATTTTTGATGATATTTTCTGCTGCCTAGCTATCCAACATGAGTGGTGTTTTTAAGGCAGTGATACCAAAATCCAGCAACTGATTTTGAAGCCAGAGCAGTTGGGTTGTACAGCTTGCAGCAGCTATATATTCTGCCTCAGCAGTGGATGTGGACATTAAGCAACTGCCTAGGAATTGGCACCCTCCTGAAGTGGACTTCCTTGTCTTGTCACATCGAGCAAAATCACTATCTGAGAAACCTGAAAGCTCAATTTTACCATCAGCTGGATACCAGATACCAAGTGTGGGAGCACCTTTTAGGTATTTGAATATCCTTTTTACAGCAATAAGGTTTGAGTTTCTAGGGGCTGATTGGGATCTGGCACAAACACATGTTGCAAACATGATATCTGGCCTGGATGCAGTTAGGTATAATAAAGACCCAATCATGCTTTTATACAAAGTTTGATCAACCAATTCATCCTTCTCATCAGATATGACTATTTTATTAGTTGCAATGGGTGTACTACATGGCTTACAATCATCCATATCAAATTTCCTTAAAAGTTCTTTGGCATATTTGCTTTGATGGATGAAAGTGCCATTTTGCAGTTGCCTTACTTGGAGACCAAGAAAGCACTGGAGTTCACCCATTGCACTCATTTCAAACTCAGCTGTCATGAGTTGCCTAAACTCTTCACACATTTTATTACATGTGCTTCCAAAAATGATGTCATCCACATAAATTTGGACAATCATCAAATCCTTTCCTTTCCATTTTAAAAATAGTGTTTTATCTATTCTACCTCTTGTGAACCCAATGGATAGTAGGAAGGTGGACAGAGTTTCATATCAGGCCCTTGGTGCTTGTTTCAAGCCATACAAATCTTTATTTAGCTTGTAGACATGATTTGGATTAAATGGATCCTCAAAACCTGGAGGTTGACAAACACAAACCTCTTCTTGAATCTTACCATAGAGGAATGCACATTTGATATCCATTTGGTACACCTTGATGTTGTGGTTGACAGCAAAGGCCAGAAATAGTCTGATTGCTTCAAGTCTTGCTACCGGGGCAAATGTTTCATCATAGTCAATGCCCTCTTCTTGTCTGAAACCTTGAACCACAAGCCTGGCTTTATTCTTGACAACAATGCCCCTTTCATCATTTTTGTTTTTTAAGACCCACTTTATGCCAATAGGACTTACACCCTTTGGCAGTGGTACAAGCTCCCATACTTGCTGTATTTTGAACTGTTGGAGCTCCTCTTAAATGGCCTCTACCCAGCTGTTGTCTTTTAGTGCCTCTTGGTACTTGACTGGCTGATGGAAAGATAGAAAACCAGCAAAAAGACAAATGTTTTGGGATTGACTTCTTGTAAGCACCCCTTCATTGATGTTGCCAATGATTTGATCTGGTGGATGAGATTTCAAGAAGATAAGATCTCCTTGGTATGGAACAATGGCATTGAGTGGGGATGGCTACAGATGTGAATCATCTGAGCTAACCACTGCTGGTGACTTTGATGATCCAGCAGTGGCTTCAAAAGGTGGTGGAATAGGTGGTAAAGGTGTGGACACATGCTGCATTTGATCCACTGTTTGAGGACTTTTATCAACCGTGCTTGATGATGTGGAAGCAGCGGTTAAGGGGCTACTTTGGTCAACAACTGTTGAGGTAGCAGTGGTTGAGCTTTGATGGTTGTTTTGAACATCTGCTGCTCTTCCCATATTAATAGACTTTTGCTGAGGAATGATGATCTCATACGCATAGTCTGGAGATAAATCCTCTGATGGACCTGCACTGTTAGTCTTGACATCAGTATTTTCAAAACTGAATTTATCAAGATCAAACAATTCAGCAGGGTTTGCTGGGATTTTCATTGAGGAGAGTTCATTAAACTTTACATTCAAAGTCTCTTCCATGTTTTGGTCCTTGTGTTAAACACTTTGTAGGACTTAGCAGTGGTAGAGTATCCCAGATGATAACCACAATCAATTTTGGCTGCAAACTTAGAAATGGAATCTTTTAAGTTTAAAATGAAGCATGGGCAACCAAAAACTTTGAAATATGAAATCAATGGCTTTATTTTATACAGCAGTTCATAAGCAGTCTTTTGATGCCTGGGGTTGATTAAAACTCTATTTTGGATATAGCAAGCAGTGTTTACTGTCTCTGCCCAAAAAGTTAATGGCAAACCTGAATCAGCAAGCATGGTTCTGGCAGCCTCAATCAAAGTTCTGTTCTTTCTTTCAACAACCCCATTTTGTTCTGGTGTTCTTGGAATGCTGTATTGTCTCACAATTCCTTTTGACACATAGAAATCATCCAACTCCTTGTTCCTGAACTCTGTGCCATTGTCACTTCTGAAGATTTTCAATGGAAGGTCAAACTGCTTTTCAACCTGTTTTACAAAGTGTTGCAGAATGCCTGCAGTCTCATCTTTTGAGTGTAAAAAGTAAGTCCATGTAAACCTAGAAAAGTCATCAACAATAACCAAACAATACCTATTTTTCTTAAGACTCATGACTTTAACTGGGCCAAACAAATCCATATGAAGCATTTGCAAACATTTAGTTGTTTTGGACTCATTAATGGATTTGTAGGAGCTTTTATGTTGTTTTCCTTTTAGGCAGGAAACACAATGCTCAGGACAGGTGAACAGTTTTTGAGGTAAACCTCTTACTAACCCCTGTTTTGAAATGGCAGTGATTGTCTTGAGATTTGTGTGCCCCAATCTTCTGTGCCATAGTTCTGTCTCTTTGTTTGATGCAGCTGAGAACAGACAGGCATCAGTTCTGGGGCTCTCTTATGACATATCCACCACATAAACATTGCCACTTCTTTGAGCAACAAGTTTGGTTTTTCCAGTTTTTATTATTGCTTCAATCTTTTCAACCATTTCTGGTCCAACAATCCTACAACACTCCTTTGTGAAGAATGACCCATACCCCTAGTCACTCATTTGTGAAACACTCAGGAGGTTGAATTTTAGATTGTCTATCAAATTGACATTTCAAATTTTACATTACCAGACTATATTGTACCAGACCCCAGAACTTTCCCTTTACTATTATTACCAAAGGATATATCACCCCCTCCATGGATTTTGAAATCTTTGAGAAGGGCTTTACATCCTGTCATGTGCCTGGAGCCTCCACTATCTACATACCAAAGACTATCTAAGCATGCAGAAGCTCCCTGCACATGAAGTAAAAGGATTAGTTCATTAGGGTCTCCAAAGCCAATAAGGCTTTGGATGGGGTCTCAACAGTGTCTGGGATGAGTTCAGATGCATGGGCAGTGGTTAGGTCAGGGGTTTGGCAATTTTAGGACTGTTTCTCTCTAACCACTGTTGTGGGTTTTGACCAATCACCTGCTGATAACCAAAAGGATGCCTATTCACTCTTGGTTTAGAAGGCCTTTTGTAGGTCTCATAAACGTGTGGAATCCTTTGGTAAGATATTGTCCCATGCCTCTTCTGAATTGGTTGGAAGGGGGTGCATCAGTCACTTGAACATCTCTTTGGACAGATGTTTGATTCAGCTGTTTTGTAACAACTGTTTGGACTGGCACAAACAGTGGTTGATTCTTGGTGAATTTGACAGATGATGTTGATGGACTCAAGGATGTTTTAGCAGTGTACTCATACTTTTTAACATCAAAGTTTTTTAGATACACATATGCTTGAGTTTTGTGGTTTATTTTACCACAAATGGTGCAGCTTTCAGCAGGGACAATGACACTTGTTTTGTTTAGATCATATGCTTTTAGATGAAAACAGTCTTTTGTTAGATGATTTCTCTTTTCACAAAAATCACAAAACAGGTTTTTGATCTTTTCTCTTTTCTTCCTTTTCTCAGACTCCTTAGCAACAGAGTTTTGAACCACTGTTGGGATGTGTTTGATAGGAATGACCTTTGCTTTTGGAGCTGTGACACCATCAGTGGTTGTAAAGTCCATAGGCTTGAAATTTTCAAGAATGTCACATTCATCAGAGCATGTGGGTTTAAATTGGTATTTCTCAATTTCCTCAAAAGTTGAGGACCCCACAGATCTTTCCAAAGTGATTTTGTTACCAAGTTTGTCGGTTATTTTAACCTCTTGGCCATTCTCGTTGGTTGGTTTAATTTCAGATGAACCAGCTTGTTTTCCAGCAGTGTTTACAAGATCATCATATTTTCTATATCCTACACCAAACTTGACATTGCTTTCAAGCTATTTCTCAAGCATAACCTCATACCCTTTACAAGATTCCACCCATCTTTCACAAGTGATCTGGGTGGACTCCAACTCCTTTTTGCAAACTTGGTATTTTTCTACCATAGTTTGGAGTTGAGTCTTGGTTATGCTCTGCTCTTCTTTGAGACTGCTGATTTCTTTGTCTTTTTCAGCCAATTTGTTTCTAAGTTCTTTTAATAACTTTTCAAATTTGACTTCATCAGTTAAGACTTTATCCCTAAGGTTTTCATTTACCTCTTTGATGTTAGCAAATGCAATACTGCATTTGTCTGAACATAGTTTTTCAAGAACTTGAGGTGTTACCTTAGCAGCAACCATCATGGCACAATCACATTGGTGATCACCTTCTTCATCAGCTCTATCTTCTTTCACACCTGCTTTCTTCTCTTCCTTTTCTTCTTTGTCTTCTTCGGACTAGGGGTCAGACAGTGGTTCAATCAGGGTTTCTGAATTTTCTCCCAGCAGTAGTTCACTAGCAACTGCAGTAACCACTGCTTCAGTCACTTCATCCACTATTTCAGCACTTAGTTGTTCACCTTCAGTTTCTACCCCTTCTGGTATAGACTCTAATGCCATCAAGCAAAATTCATCATTAGTAGGAACATTAAAAGCATTGAGTGCAAAATTTTCATCACTAAGCTCATCAGGCATACTGCTCCAGTCAACAAAGCCTTGAGTGAAAAAGCTTTGCTGATCTGGTTGTGTTACTGTTGGAGCAGCTGGTTGAGGTGCAACAGGTTACACTTGTGCCTGAGGTACAGGGGTTTGAACATACTGAATTTGTGGAACAGTGGTTTGAACATAATGCACAGGCACAGGGGTTGCAGCATAGTGAGCAGTGTTAACATGGGCAGCAGGGGTATATTGGGTATAGTGCACAGTGCTTTGATGTTGTGGTCTAGGGTTTGAGCTGGGATGAGTGATTATTGGACCAGTGGTTTGACTCCTGCATTCCCTAGCAAAATGACCTAGCCTATTGCACTTATAGCACTTAATTTTTGACTTATCCAACCCTACTTTTAAATTCCCATGTAACCCTGGGAAATTTCTCCCTGTTTTTTGTAGAATTTGCTTGTTCTTACACTAAGCAAAGCCAATTGATGCAAAATGTCCATCTCTTCTAAGTCAGTGGGATCAAAGTGTTACAAATCATTGAGTTCAAAACACAAGTTATCTAATATCTGGTTTTCACAATTTGCAGTAAAAGCATAATTTGCAGAGTGAGAATCAGGGTTGTTGAAATTTCCACCAGCAGTTATATCAACAAGGTGATAATAACCCTGATCCTTACTACTGTTACCAGATTCTTCCTGACCAAAAAGAGCTATCCTGCCAAATGAATAATCATCAGCAACTTTACCAGACTCTTACAACTTCTTTTTCTGGTTTAACTCCCTTTCATAGGTCAGGAGTCTACCATGAAGTTGGGTCAGGGTCAGATCTTTGAACTCAGCAGAGTTTCTAGTAACAAATGCAATGGTATCCCATTTTTCTGGTAGTGATCTAAGGAACCTACTATTTTGAGTTGAATTTGGAAATGTAACTTTAACAAGCCTTAGTTCACTAATGAGACAACTGAATCGCTCAAACTGTTGAGTTAATGATTCACCCTTGATGTGACAAAATGTTTCATACTGCTGATTCAGAATTTCCCTATTGTTTTCAATAACTTCTTCTGTTCCCCCAAACTGTTCCTTCAGTGCATCCCATAGCTCTTTGGCACTGTTACAATGTAACAGTCCAGCATAGATCTCATTGGGTAATGCATATGCTATGATGCTAAATGCTTTGGCATCAAGTTCGAACTTTTGAAAATCAGTTTCAGTATAGTTTTCAGATGGTTTAGGTACGAACTTTTTTGCATCCTCAGGACTTGGCACCATAGGAACATGGGGACCAAAAACAACAGACCTTCAACATCCAGTGTTCTGTTGAGCAAGGATGTGACCCATCCTTCTCTGCCAGTTGTTGTATTCATTACGTTTAAGCATGGGTGGTTTGAAAAGAGAGCCAATGTTATTCTTATCATCTTGTGATTGTGACGTCATCCTGGTTGTTTTACAGGCACTGATTAATCAACTTTGATGGTAATTAAACCTTGCTCTGTTTTTCAACAAAACGAACAAACTATCGATATCAACGATTATGAGCTGAACTATTTATGTAAAAATGATTGTTAAATCAAATTTGACTGTCCAAGCTCTGATACCAATTGTTAGGATCTGAGTTTGGTTTTGATTGTGTTTTACGTTTGAATTAAGCTGAAGATGAATGAGAAATGCAGCGGAATATAAATGATAACAAACTTTGCAGACAATCAAACAGGAGAATTGCTTTCAATACACAAGTTTAACATTGAACCGAATGCTTGAATTTATTACAAGATTCAATTACAATTGCAAGTGTATAACAAACTCCCCCTCAGCCTGAGCTCACAGTGATTTGTTCGTGCAGGAGAAAGATGGTGAAGAGCTAATAGAACTGTACAGAGCACTGTTCTATTTATAGGCACGAGCAAACCACTGAAGCATCTAAGCTGACGTTACCATGAAAGTGACATCTAACCTCCTAACAAACTCTAAGATCTGATCTATACAACCTCTGCTATACTAACTACTGTTGTACATTACATTTCATAATATAAACTAAACTACTGCTGCATCCTTCCACTGATGTGAACCCAGCAGTACTTGTTATGATCAGCAGAGCTTGACCCATAGCAGTAGATTGAATCAGCAGAGCTTTAGTATTCCATCAGTCTTTGACTTGGACAGCAGTTGTAAGCCAGCAGTTAGTAAAGATTAGTAGTTTGGAGGTCAGCAGATGTTGAAACCCCTTTCAAGGGGAGAGATTTGAATATAAACTTTTGCTTATTTTGGATCCACTGCTCTGATCCAGTTTTGGCTTTGATTATCTGTTCCTCTTATAGGGTTCAATCCCAACAATAACTAGAATGGTTATTCATCATCATAAATCTCAACGACGAAGATGGTTCTTCGTCGAACCCTCCTTGACGAAAAATGATCTTTCATCGGCTTGATTATTCGCCAAAAAGGGTTGTGGCCTAGTTGAACCCTCGAGCCCAAAACGGAGCCTAGGCTGGCCCAGCTCGCACGAACTGAGTTTATGCACGCACATCAAATAGAGAATGGCCCTCATTATTTTCTAAAACACCAAACCCTAGTCTTGCTCTTCCCTATCTCGGATCGATGGCGACCCAACCTCTGCCGAAGCTTTCTTTGCTACGAAACATCATCCTCTTGCTCTAGAAATCGGTATGCATATTCATTATCCTTGGATTGGCTATGAGTTCACATGAGGTATTGTATGTGTGGAATTAAAACATGATCTAGGGTTTTAAATATACATCGAGTAGAATCAGATCGATCATTGGTATTGATAATCGAGTAAATAATGAATTCGAATATTGGTTTGTGATGATAGGTAACGATTATATGGTTTGATTTGGCATGAATGTATGACACTTGATGCAACATAAACATATTAGATATAATTGTTAGTTTTCTTGATGTTAAATTGAAGTCAATCGATAACTAGGGTTGTGTAATATGGATGATCGATGACTATGTGTTATAATACTCACAGATGTGCTTGTACGATGTAAGGATCTTAAGTCCCACTTGTTTGATTTATCTAATGTAAGTGTTAATAAGGTGATTAAACTGTCAACTGTAAGAACTTGTATGTTTTGCTGTCATGCAGTCTCTCCACGAAAAACGGTCTTTCGTGGGAATGCATATTCACGAAAAACATCATGGCGAAAGACCTTTTTCGTCATATGTAATAGTGACGAAGAACCATGATTGTTCGCCATGAAAGCAGGCGACGAAGAATGGATCTTCATCGGGTGGTTGTTCGTCGCAAGGGCATGCGACGAAGAATGGATCTCCGTCGAGTGGATTCTTCGCCAGGACAGTATGCAACCAACAGAACTGTGCATACATCTTATGATGTTTAGGATGATAATTATTGGTGTTTATGAAATACTGTTATTACATGTTATAAAAAATGAGAAACTTGGTTGAATTGTGTGAATAGAAAACCTACCTATTATGCGTTGTTATGTGACATACACATGAGGTGTGAACTTGTATAAGAACTGGGTATGTGCTACATGTTATATTGTGATCTTGTGATAGATGCAAAATGTATGAGATAAGTAACTGATGAATGATTATAAAACTGACGTTGTTGGTAACCATTGTTGGAAACATGAACTTGTGTTATAAACGTGCATGAAACCTAAATGTTTGCTATGTGATACGTGATTTGGATACGTGATTGTGAAACTGACTACTCTTGGTAACCACGGTAGGGTTTGGTTGACCAACTGGGAACGGGTAATGTAACGTAACATATCGAGCAAATCTAAGGTGAGTTCACTACTCTTTTTCCAAGCATGCGTCCCGGGGAGGGACATCTGGTAAACGTTCCGGGGAGGAATGTCGGGTTTTTGGGTTTGACTGGAATGTTAAACTCGGGATGTTGGTTAATACACTCATATCTATCAATTAAGTCCCATCTACCGATTTGTTGCCGGGGAGACAACGGGGTATTAGTTAATAGCGCTATTTAGGTTTGGCACCCTCACACCGTACCGGGGAGGACAGGCGTGAACTAATGACCCCATTCTTGACCATTGCTTTGATAGAGGCATTGGGGAATAGGGCAAATAATCTGGAGCCATCGGCGGTAATC
>JARYGA010025189.1:0-42598 GCA_030545235.1 Helianthus tuberosus | reverse complement strand
CCTAGTCTCTCAGACTGCCCCAGCTAGTCTCTCAGACTAACTCCCCAGTCTCTCAGACTGAATTATAAGCATAAACTTTGAAATGTGTTTCGTGTCTTTTGTTTGTAAAAATGTTTGTTTCCTGGATCTGGGCGTTTCATGTATGCAATGAAAACATGTTTGTAAAAACGTTTTCGTGAGAGCCCTAATGATCGTAGTCTAGACTCGAGAAAGAATCCTAGTTCGCTACGATCAAAGCTCTGATACCAAGCTTTCACACCCTGACTTTTGCGGAAGCGTGATTATGGTGTGACTTTCTTAATAACATTGCATTCAATCATAACATCAACTATATGATAAAACCATAGATTTGCCATCCATTAAATGAGTTTAAAACATAACAACATTGTTTAAAACGTAGACTTCAAATTCAAGTTTTACAAACCTTACAAATTGTTTATGAGTTCACTAAGGACTCGTCAAAAGATATTAGAAGTAACTAGGGTTTGGAAGACATGTCTCGTCCAGGAGTAAGACACACTGACCAAACCCAAAGACCATGGATGGCATCTTTATTTCAAACGCAGCATAAAAACTTCCAACGCCCGCCAGATCCACTCACTAGTTCCCTGAAATACATGTAGTTTGAAAACATCAACAAAAGTTGAGCGAGTTCATGTGTTTAGTATGTGTGCACGAATCATCCTTGAAAACCTTTGTATGTATGTATGTACTTGTAAACTGGTATGAAGCAATAAGGAAAAACATATCAATTAATGTGTAGCTAATACATTAATATAAGTGACATTGCATAGGAAGCACTCAAACCTGTATGCGTATTTCGTACCGGCCCCTCCGGCGGAACGACATAGTCACCACATGCGGCCAACTCGCAGGCCCATGGGTGGGGCTCGCAACACCCAATAGATCTATCACTCATGTCCCTCGGTCCTTAAACAAGGATTAATGGTCTTAAGATAATGGCCTACCCATTCACGTGATCTAGCAGTACGTTCCTTAGCTAATCATACCATTTGTAATTGTTTGTAATCAGTATGTAACATGTATTTCACCCCCGAAGTTATAAAACTGAAAACAGTTAAAAGAAAAGGGGGACATGAACTCACAGTTTTGCGTTCCTTGTATCCGATGTAACTCAAAGCTTCCCCTAAAACGCACGACTACCTACATGCGTATTATGATCCGTTAGACGAGCGGGTCGTGCCTTGTCTTTGTATTGATTAGTGTCTTTGAGTTACGTTTCAAAGTGCCTTCTTTATTATTCCGAGTTATAACTACTTTGTTAAAATAATAATTATTTTAACTTAAATTATATTTATTTAGTTTTGGAATAATTGTTAAACAATGTTTTGTAACAACACTTCTCAAGTATTTATACTCGTATTTCCTTCCCAAGGATGGGGGGTATCTCATACATGTATATCCGTATTCTTGTATTGGCATATCTTGCCATGAGTTGGCGTCGTATTCCTGTATGTACGTATTTTCTTAATAAATACCCAATATTTTCCTAAAACAATATATTTTCAAGTCCTACTTAGAAAATATATATATAAACTTATTTTGCCCAAAAATACTGTATTTCCAGAAAATATATATTTTTCCCAAAAATCAAATATCTTCTAAATACTCTAGGAAAATATTTTTTACTTCCAAAAAGAATATATTTTCCCTTTGTCGAAAATATGATATACTTTGTAATAATAACAAAAATCATATTCTCATTGTTTCGTATCCAAAATAATATTTTCCAAAAATATATTTATAACGGTGTTCTCCGGAATATTTTGTAAGTTACGTTCTATCGTTCGGTTCCACAATATTATGTGTGTAAATTATATATTTATTCCGTGTGATTTCTGGTAGTATTTTGGATGGTAACTTCGTGGTATTTTGTAAAGTTATATTACTTTAACCCTAAAATAATATAGCTATTACACCAAGTATTCAAATATTCACACACATGTCTTCTTAATATATACACGTTTATCCATTTTTATTTGTAAAAACCAACCTCCAATACTTGTATTTTTGTAACAAAAATTATAGCAAAGTTTATATTGAAAACCATAGTTAAAATACACTTGTAAATATTTGTTGGAAAATATTTTTCTAAGTGTTTATATTTTTAGAAAATTTTGCCATAGTTTCCCCTAAAAATGGAGGTGTCCATGCTATCAAAGCATATCATTTTCTTTTTAAAATCAACACAAACAATCCATAACTTAACCAACACTTACCAAGTGTCAAAACAATGCTATTTACCTAACAACATGATCTTGAACTTTCATAAAAACTTGTAGTAACTTGGTAGTGTGTTTAGTGAGTTTGGTTACCCTTTAAAATGTGTTTACTACTTTTAAAAAAACTTCATCCTTGAAGAAGTTGGATGTTTACAACTTCAAAACACATTTTCTAAAAATGTTCCTTTATGTAACCTTCTTGTTACACAAGTGTTTCTACACTTGTTTATCCATTAAAAATAGTGTTTGTTTATGTAACAACCAAGATCTACTAAAACTCATATTTCAAGCTTCGTTCTTTTGGAAAACCATTCATAAATTTTAGATCTATATGATTATTAACCCACTTTGATTATTATTTTCCAAGAAAACAATATATTCTTTCAAGTTCATATCTTTCATGAGGATGATTTATGAATATCTAACATTTTCATCCTCTCATCTTGCTAGATTATGTTTTTAATCTTGATCTAGCAAGATCATATAATGATTTACATCATTTACACAAACCAACAATCATCAAGCATCATAACATCACTAAACAACATGATTTCTTTAAGATTTCTTATAGTTTTATGCTTATGTTCATGTTTCATCTTCAAGTTTCTTAGTGTTCTTCATGATATTCATCTTGTATCATCTATTAACCACTTGAAATAGATGTAAAATGAAGAGTAGAAGATCTTACTACTAGCTTAAGGCTAGGGATGATTCAAGTGAAGTAATGAGGTGGTTAATAGCACTTGCAAGAGGTCCTTCAACTTCCGATGCTTCCACACTTCCTTGGTTGTATGAGAAGTGGTTGAAAAATGGTGGTGTTAGGATGGGACTATGGTGGCCGTGAGCTAGGGGAAAGGAAAGGAAGAAAGAAGGGTGTTGTGAATATGAAAGTGATCTTGTGGTTATAAGGGGGATTACTTCCAATATTAAGAAAAGTATATGGCACCTTTATTAAGCATATTCCCTACAAGAATCATCATAAAATCTAAGAAAGATATCATAGGAAATCAAATAAAATCTAGTGATATCTTATAAGAGCAAGTAAGATCTTTGAGGGTGGGGCCATGGTTGGATCATAAATAGGTGGGGGGGGGGGGTAAGTGTAAGTTTAAATGGTAAGTTAGATAACTAAGTTAGATTTCAAGTATATTAGTTAGGTGTTTATGTGTATGAAGTGTTATACAGTGTGTTAGGGTGTTCAGGGATCATAACTAGTTCAGAAATAATAGTACAATGCTTCTAGTATAATTTTGGTGTTTCGGGTAATGTCCGGTTGTTCGGTTAGATACCGGTTCGTTAAAGTGTCAAACTATTCCGTTTAGTGATCTTTAAGTACCCTTTTGTGACACTTTTAATTCCCGACACTTAGGAAAGCATTCAGGACCATTTTGCCATATTTTTGCATGTTACTAGTTTGTTAAATTGCTGAATTTTGCTGAAATATGCAGAATTCTGCACTTAATGTGAGTTTTAGGCACTTTCCGGCACTTTAACTATCACCTAGTAAAGCAGTTTTGTGGTCCTTACTTCCCTACACACTATACTAGTGTAAAACTTGGTTTTTGGCTCATACTGGGTCTCAAAACACTGTCTGTCTATGTACTGAATATCGTCAGCATTTTTCTGAGTTATCCGCTAACTGTGCTCTGTGCATCATATTTGTCAATAAAGTTTGCATGTGATAATGAGATGACGTTATGTAATATGTGATGCACATGTAAGTATGTTGCAGTAATCAGAAAGCAGTTTAAGTCACTAATTGTAATTCAGCACAGTCATTAAGCACTAATCAATATCAATTAATTGTACGGATGCATGCAAATTTGACAGTTGTCACAACTGTATATATATATATAGGCCCCTCTCCTTATGGGGAGATTTAGGGATATGTCGTCTCGTATTTGTACGAACATTTTTGCACTATTTCAACCACTTATTGGTGGGAACATGTGCTTTTGGCCTTTGTTACAAGTTATTATTAGAAGGAAAAATCATAAAATGGGCTCCATAAAATCAATGATTCTTCTTATGGCAGTAATATCGCCAAAGTATATTAGATGCTTACTATTAGCCGATATCAGTACAATATGACCCTTGGGAGATCTTAGTGGTTCCATGCATTAAACCGTCATACTGGCCATGCATGAAAGCAATCTATGGGACACACTAAGATACTACCAATTATCATATGGTGCTTCTGTAACGCCCTACGTTTTCATACTTTCCATATTTAGAAACCATTGCTTTAAATTCTATTTTTTTGGAAATCTTGTATTCCTTGTAATCGTATTTCGTTGTATCGTTGTAAAATCCGAGACTTTGATTGTAATGAAACGAATCTTTTATACATCGTTTATACATGTTTATACATTGATACGTGCACTCGTTTGACACATGGTTCGTAATTCGTATAAACGTAACCTTAACTCGTAAACAATCATCGTGTATTCGTAATCCTTAAATCTTCATACATTTTAACACTTAGTTATTCGACTATAAGATTAAGTTGTATGTTTTTTTCACTTGATCATACCAATCTATAAACCATACATACTTGTTACATTTCATGTGTTATACACACCAATGTTATCACACTTTTTGCTAAATTAGAACATGTCATTTATGCATTTTGGACCTTGTTACAAGTTATATACATACTAGACACCATGTAACACTTTATTAAACATCAAATATATACCTTCCAATGTCAAAAAATAAAATAAAATAAAAATTATAGGGTTGTTAACAGCCTTGCATCAGCCCACTTAATTCCCTTGTTTTGAGTTATTTAGCCCACTAAACACTTCCAAAGCCCAACCCAATGAAACCCTAATCCATCCCCTATATAACCCAAGCCTCCTCCAAGCATTTTTCACTTTCTAAACACTCTCCATTCACTCTCAAACACTCCAAACCGTAATTGATTGCAGAAGTTTGAGCATATTTATACCACTTCACTAAAGTGAGCATAACTCGCTCAATTCTTATCCGATTCACTCGATTCTTTTTCCTACTACTTTGTATTGACCTTAGCTACGTTTCCATGGGTTTTACCTGGAAAACCAGAACCTGGAATGTTGCCAAAAGGGCTCCAAAGTGGACTGATTTTTCTGTTCTTGTTTCAAACTTTGATAAACTTGTTTAAACTTGAGGAAACTCATCTCAAACCTATGTCCTTATGCTTATAACCACTTCTATGGTTAGTTAGGCTTAAAAACAAGGTTGAGACATTCAAAATCAGTGGTATAAACCTCACAAACTTTATGTTTTGTTCAAGGGTTTTAACCCACAAGTGATGCCCAAGTTCAAGACTTGATGATTGTGTGATTTAGGATTAGCTTGGGCTAACCTACTTGAAAGTCCACACATTGCTTGATGTTTTCTCATAGATTAGTTGTTCATATTCTATTGTTTCTTGTAAGTTCATGACCCTCCTTGTTGTTCATAACAACAAGTGTAGTGGTGAACAATAGAAGTACCTAAATGGAAGCTTTGTTCTTCCTACCTCATGTATGAATTCCATGATACTTAGAGGTGCCTAAATGAAGACTTTAATCTTATACCTCGTGCTTGACTTATATGATGTAATATACACTATGTAATACTTATGTAACAACCAAATAATCAAACTCTTGGTGATGAACTAATGGACATTCGTCAAGCTAGTAGATTGTATCATCTTAGGCTTGACAACTTGTCACGATTCTAATGGAACTTTGTTCTATGAAAACATTTAAACTCTTTTAGAGTTTCATAGTGTCAAGAACAAGTGTCATAGGTGTTAGATGATTATTTTCATATGTTTATTTTTCATGTTATTTAAACTCCAAATCCCTAGAACCATATGTAAACACCTCTTAAACTCCAAATCAAACACATTCAACTTCCTAGTCTCAACAACTTCGTCACATGGGATAATCGGAAATCATATGCAACTTTGTCAGTACACTTGACCCATTTTCCTTTTAATACACTTTGGTTGCAACATGTTTTACTTGTTAAAGTGCACGATTCACAAACATCCTTTTATTCGTTCAATCCTTATACATGCTTTGCTGAGCTTAGGTTCATGCTAGAATACATAATACTTGTTAACTCGGCTTAACAATTTTAGCGCTATAGGAGTAGCACACCACCCAACGGGGTTTTCTTGAGTCTTTATTCTATAACGGTCTCGTCACTTTTGTGTCGAGGGATGCTAAATACTAGTGGACACTAGAGTTGACATATTGTTATGCATGATAGATTGACCTTGTATACCAATTGCTATGTTGGATTGAAAATACCTTTTTATACATATGCCACGAGTCTAGAACTAGTGTACTCGCCAATACCTTTGTATTGAACTATGCCTTTAAAACATGTTGCAGGTTTAGTGATGATGTTGATGATGCATGGAATATAGTAGGATGCTTAGATACACACTTTAAATTTTGTATTTTTATTTGTATTGTTCTTCATTATTCATGTTGTATTTGTTTCAAATCCTTGTAATTGACTCTTTAGAAATGAAATGAAAATTTATCATTTAAATACTTGTCACAAATAGTGTTATGAAGTCTCTTCCAATCTATTTTGTCTCACTCCTATGTTTCCGCCATCGGTTGGGGTGTGACAGATTGGTATCAGAGCCATAACTATAGGGAATTAGGAAAATTGCCATGCTTTTACCTAGTCTATAGTTCTAGAGCTTTATTCTTATGTTTTTCTTGAACCACTTGCATGATACTTTATTTGCTCCTTATTTATTTTCTTTTGACCTTTTAAACATATATGTCACTTTGTATTAATACTTGCTTTGGTTTTTATTAATACATGTTGTATTGTCCCATTCTTTATGTGCTATTCTTGAAATATCTTTTACGTGTTATTTTCTTGAGATGCTTTATGTGCTTATACTTGTTATTATTATTTTGAACGTACGTCTTTTTACTCGTTTATGCTAAATTCGAAACCACTTGTAATACACAAACGAGACGACTTCACCAAAATAGGCGTGAAACCCACAATTTGGTGAAAGACTCTCAATCCACCTATTCTTTTTACACGAAATTCGCCACCAAGTTAGGAGTGAGATCCTCACCTTGATGGAGAATTTCCGCTTTCAAATTCTAGTGGACCCTGGTTAAAGTGTTGAAATTAAATTTTGACCCGACGTGTACCAACCAAACTTAGGATACGAAATCGTCAAGTTAGGGGTGAAACCCGCACCTTGTCAACTAGTTCCACTCCTTGAATGTTTCATAAATCCCGCCAAGTCTCGAAATTTCGATTGATTTGGGACATGTAGTAACTGGAAGGGTAAATACCGTTAACCGACTTGTCGGTGAGAGTATTCCACCTATTAGGCCAAATCATGCTCCTCAAATTCGAAAGACTTTTCGACCACTTTGGTTAGTCAAAGTTCCGTTTTGGAACCATCCCAAATTTTAATCAAACATATGTTTCTATTATTTATTTTATACGAGGCAATCTTTCAAATTCGAATTTACTTTCGATATTTTCTTCTCACACACACATCGTACTAAATCTTTTTCATACATTTATACCTATGCATGATTTCAAAATGTCACTCAATTTTGTTTACATTCTTTATAACGCCAAAATGGAGACATATCATTGAGTTAGGAGTGATTTCCTTACCTTGACGATTAACTCCACTCCTCCTTTTCTTAAAACGACCTCACCAACGAGTTAGGGGTGATTCCCTTACCTAGGTGATCGTTACCAAAACTTTCCTTCAAAATACTTTATCAAGCAAACACAATCATGTTTCATACCTAAATCATTTATCATTTATTGAAATATCCACTTATATCAATTCCAAAATACATTGTTTTATGAAACGTACTTCTTATCCTACAATATATTTTCACATAACTCACATACACGAAATTCTTAATCATACCTTAAAACGTTTTATTTCCCGAATTTCAAAACCTTACGAAATGCTACCTATCAATTTAACCAGTCCAATGAATCTCTGGCCCATGAACTTCATATTCAACTTAATCACTAAAACACGCACACGTTATATCATCATACTAGAGACTTCCATTCTTAATCGAAATCAAACCAACCTTTCTCAATTACTTATAAGATCTTATAGATGTTATATGATCGTTTTACCAAATACTCTTTTCAACATCAACAATTCATTTGTTAAAACTTTTAACAATAACTAAGTCCTTTTGCTAAATTTCTTTTCTAAGGATCCTTGTTTTCACAAGAACCTCCTAAATTCATAATGTCACACCCCAACCATGTAAAACAACATAACGTGGCGGAAACGTCGGGGAGTGTTGTAACAGAATCATTGTTTCATAACACATGGAAATTGAAATATTGTTTTATTGATTAAAAGAGTTACAATGTCTTGACAATCAAAGAAACATAACATAAATAACTAGTCTTGCGTCTTTTATTGTCACTAAGGCCCAAGTCCGCCTATGTGTATCTTGATAAGTCCTATGCATCATCTCCTGAAAACACATGTGAAAATAGGTACGTCAGCATAAAAATGCCTGTGAGATACATAGGTTTTGTGAAAATAGAATTCATGACTTATATTTAAGAAAATGTTTAGTCATGAACCTTGTAATTTGCTTTGTCTTGTAAATCATTTGAAAAACGATAAGATCAGATGATATGTATAAATAAGAGAATAATGTATGGTTAAATGAATAACCATGTAAAATGAGTTTGTATAAAATAAGTTGTTTGTAAATTAATGTCTTGTGAAAAGTATGTTGTTTGTATAAAACGTTATATGTACAAACTGAAATGATTCAAATAACGCTACGATATGTAATACCATACAATCACTTATATATAGGAAGTACCAGCGGCGTATCCACCATGCTTATATCATATTACACACGCCTCGTTACTTAAATCACTTACTCAGACCAAACCAACAACGTAAGATGTTTATGTTTAAACAAATTGCCAAATGTATTGAATAATATTTCAAAATGTTTATGTCAAGATGTAAGTCATGTATTGTATAACCAATGTCAATAATGTTTATGTGTCAAATGTAAATCATGTAATGTGTAACCAATGTCAATAATGTTTATGTGTCAAATGTAAATCATGTAATGTGTAACCAATGTCAATAATGTTTATGTGTCAAATGTAAATCGTGTAATGTGTAACCCAAAATGATATGTATGGCTAGTGAAATATATCAACTAAACCATATGCACAAAAACAAAGTATTGAAGTAAAACATGGTATAAATCAAAGCTATGTTTTGTGGAACAAATGCATGCTATACTGATATAAATATCTATGCGGTATTGTGAGAATGCATACATCCAAGCCTTGAGACTGTGGCGATAAACCCTTAAACAAATTAAAGGTTTATCTAAGTTATGTATATCGAATTTGGTCATTCCTTCCAATCCAAACAAACCCAGGATTTCAGGAACGGGAGTTGTCAATTCCTATGGTACCACTACCTACTAACGAACGGCGTGATCGGTGTTAATGAATGTATATTGATCCATCAAAACAAACCAAATATCATATCAAAATGTAAGCATGTGATGAAAACAACTGTACTAAGTATGCAACAAATGGACATACATAGCATGTGAACTGTACTAAGTATGCAACAATAGACATACATAGCATGTGACGTGAAACAACTGTACTAAGTATGCAACAATAGACATACATAGCATGTGACGTGAACAACTGTACTAAGTATGCAACAATAGACATACATAGCATTTGACGTGAACAACTGTACTAAGTATGCAACAATAGACATACATAGCATGTGACGTGAAACAACTGTACTAAGTATGCAACAATAGACATACATAGCATGTGACGTGAAACAACTGTACTAAGTATGCAACAATAGACATACATAGCATGAAATGTAATGTAATGTAAAACAATGTACTAAGTATGCACACAATGGGCATACATAGCATGAAATGTAATGTAAATCATGTACTATTAATGTACTAATGAACATAGCAAGTATATGATGTGAAAACATGGAAAGCATGAAAGTAACAAGTAGGCACATGTGTTTCACCCCAAAACAGTTTGGAAAACAATAAAAGAGGGGTCTATGTACTCACTTGAGATTGCTTAGCAGTCCTTGAGTAACAACCAAACAATGCTAGAGATCACAGATATCAAACGGCACCTAATATAGGTAACTATGTTAATAAACCAGACCTAAATCGGAGGATCGGATAGAATGAGGTTTCGTAAACCAAACGAGTATGGAGACTCGTGTAATATGGTTTAACAAAGCCTACATACTAAATGAAACCTAACATAAGTGCTTACGACCCATTACGACCCGTCTAGGTAGCTTATGCTACTTTAACACGTCGTGCGCGCAAAAGCGCACTCGAGACGTCTAACTAGCCCTATGAAAAGTGTTATATGCCTAAACATGTTACATAATCAGTTATGTGACGAAAGTTTAGGTTACATATGCTTAATTACCAATTACACATGAAAAGGGTATTCTGGTAATTTACCTAAGGCATATAAACTACCTTTCATATAACTACTCAAACGATGTGACCATAGGGTATAACCTCGGAAGGTTATTCCCTATATACTATGGTCCTAAAGTATTTGGTCGGATCCTAATGATCGACCAAAATGGGTCGGGTTCGAAGGTATAAGCGATTTATTAGATCGCTTACCCTTACGACCCTAGACAACGTGGTAATCAGTAGGCATAGTCACAAGGGACTATAACCATCGTGATTACAATCACGTTGCGAAGTTCAAACGAACTTCGCATTGACCATAAACTGGTCAACGCAGAAAGTCAAACAAAGTTTGACCTTCGGACTTGAAAAGCAATAAAAGAACGAAGGAATACTTACAAAGGGTCCCCGAATGCTAATCTTGATCCAAGTAGCTCAGGTATGAAACAAAGGTTTCAACTTAGAGCTTCTCAAATCAGATTCTAGTGGGTTTTTGGAAGGAAAGGGGTTGGGTATTTATAGTGTTCGGTGAGCTGTTAAGATCGTTTCTTGGAAACCGTGCTTTGATCTTGGCCATACACCTCAAGAACATGGTTTTACAAAACCATGTGAGCCCATAGTATTGAGAAATACCATGTGCATGTGGGTTTTGTGGGTAATGCAGCTGTTAACAACCTGTTTAAACATTGGATCTGGTCTGAGAGGCTGACGCGGGCCGCGTAAAGATACACACTGGTTTTACGCGGGCCGCCTGAGGGTCCTGATCAGACAACAACTTTGCAAAATGACAGTTTCAGTCCCTGTTGGTGTTTAAGGCCATTTCCGACATGTTTAAGGCCCGTTTAACCAACGTTAAGGCCCTAAAATGATGCCTAAACATTGTGGACATGAAACATGCTCAAAAAATATGCCGGATGTTGGTTCGTTTGGTCGTACGATCGCGACGTTCGCTTAATTACGACGGAATGCGCACAAGCGCGAAAAACGATCCAAATGGCGCGACGAATGGATTTTTCTTATGCCAAACACTAAAATAAAATATTTTAGTGCTTACATAAATTTTTGGATGTCTGGATGTATTCAGAACGTGAGTTATGCGCAAAAGTGCAAACTTGTGCACTTTTTGACACTTTTAGTCCCTGAATGACCCAAAAGTTTATTTTAGCACACCGAACCCCTCAAAGCCTATTTCTAAGCTATGTAAAGGATATTTATGGTATGTTTAACTTATGGTCTTGTTCCGGAATGTTTGTTACAGTTCAAATTGGCATACTTTCGCAGTTTGTCAATTTTAGTCCCTGTAAGCGATTTAACTTGATTTCGCCATACCAAAGCCTTTAAAACTTATTTCTAAGTTATGTAAAGGTTATTTAAGGTATGTTAAGCCTATTTCACTATTCCGGAGTGTTCGTTGCATTAAACGGGTTATATTTACGCATCAGTGTGCGTATAACCTTCCAGAAAGCGATTTAAAGCTTGAAATCGAACAAGAATTGATATGTGCAAAAGATACACATATTTATACAGATCCCAAGTATGAAATACAATATTTCATTGGTTTGGTATTTGTTTGATGGTCGTAGTGACCTAGGTGTCACACATAATTTCTTGTTTGATGAAATGAACTTACTTTTTATCGAAAACCTTTTTCCTACACCAATTTACAAAACACGTGGGCAAGAAGACTTCATGGGGACCGACCATCTTCGGATTACGTAAACTCTTTTAAAACAAAAGTAGCATTTCCATTCATTACAAAATACATTATGCTTAACCAATGAGTACTTTATATCCTCTTACCTATACAAACTATATTCTACCCTTCAATCAAGCTCAATCTAATTTTGATTTGATAAACTCAACGTTTTGTTTAAACAACTATACATGCATATCATCATGCACATTTTAGTCGATATATCGCGATAACATCATTCATATCGTTCGTATTTACATACTCAACCTTTTGAATGCTTTTATACGCTTAAATTAGCTATGTCCCAACGTACACTATATACGTAAATTTTATTATTCGTACCTACACTTATACGCATACGTTTTATGCTTATACTTATACTCATACCACTCGTACGTTTTATGTTTATACTCATACTTACGTGCATATTCATACTTAAACTTATACTTATGCTCATACTCATTATTCATACATTCGTACCCGTACGCGAGCGTAATCCGAGTGATTCGCTTACATGGGTCCCATACATACTTAAGCATGGACTTGCTTATATACTATATTCTTATACGTACACATTGTTATTTTTAAATTATGTATACCCTGATTCATACACAACTAGTACAAGCTATGCGGATCATGCGACGATCAAAATAATCGCGAGTGCACACGGGATTATAGTGATAGGCGTATGAAAACCATAGAGCGTACTACTGTGTATGGTAAGAAACAGAACGTAACGTGACACCGAATAACGAGACGGACATATCATGGTTAAAACATGGTGGATACGCCGCTGGTACTTCCTATATATAAGTGTTTTCACCATGTTACCAAACTTTCGTAAAAAGTGCCATGAGAAATTCAGTGTTTTGCAGACCTTTTGACCTAATACAAACTTTAAAAACCTCACAAACGCATTATATCCGATTATCCATGACGAGACTTCATCTTTAACACGCTACTTTCGTCTATCTAATACTTATATCATTTATATACTTGCATTCATTTAGAGTTAATCGTTCGCCCCATACTCCAATTATTCTCCATTATCCTTTCTTTCATACGAACCCCATTCACAATCAAGCTTGTTTAAACATTCAAATCCTAACTTCTCTCAGTACCTTTAAAACCGTCTTCCTATTCTTTATTCTTGTGTAAATGTACTTAGTATACCTTTAACGCTTTATTCAAAGTACCAAACCTTTTCGTTCCTCTCAATAAACAATTTTTACGAAAATGTGATTTTTATACTATCCTTAAAACTTCCCCTGTAAACTACCCCACTTTCCAACAAAATACAAACCGTTTGTCAAAATCTTCCTTCTTAATACGTCCCATTTTTAATACATCTCCAATTTAAGTTATCCAAACTTGTTTAGACTCACCTTACCTATATACACACCTACACGTTTTCAACTATGTTTGGGACCTCAAATTATTTTAGAAAACGAACTCCCTTGCAAATTTACCTTGTCGTTCTCCAAAGTTTCGTACTTTTCAAACCGTTTCAAAATTTCCAAATCTCAATTTTTGCCAGAACTTTTTCAAGTCTTCCTCTTGAATAAATTTCGGGACGAAATTTCCTAAAGGAGGGGAGACTGTAACGCCCTGCGTTTTCATACTTTCCATATTTAGAAACCATTGCTTGAAATTCTATTTTTTTTAAATCTTGTATTCCTTGTAAGCGTATTTCGTTGTATCGTTGTAAAATCCGAGACTTTGATCGTAATGAAACGAATCTTTTATACATCGTTTATACATGTTTATACATTGATACGTGCACTCGTTTGATACATGGTTCGTAATTCGTATAAACGTAAGCTTAACTCGTAAACAATGATCATGTATTCGTAATCCTTAAATCTTCATACATTTAAACACTTAGTTATTCGATTATAAGATTAAGTTGTATGTTTTTTTTACTTGATCATACCAAACTATAAACTATACATACTTGTTACATTTCATGTGTTATACACACCAATGTTATCACACTTTTTGCAAAATTAAAACATGTCATTTATGCATTTTAAACCTTGTTACAAGTTATATACATACTAGACACCATGTAGCATTTTATTAAACATCAAATATATACCTTCTAATGTCAAAAAAAAATAAAATAAAATAAAAATTATATGGCTGTTAACAGCCTTGCATCAGCCCACTTAATTTCCTTGTTTTGAGTTATTTAGCCTACTAAACACTTCCAAAGCCCAACCCAATGAAACCCTAATCCATCCCCTATATAACCCAAGCTTCCTCCAAGCATTTTTCACTTTCTAAACACTCTCCATTCACTCTCAGACACTCTCCATTCACTCTCAAACACTCCAAACCGTAGCTGATTGCAAAAGTTCGAGTAGATTTATACCACTTCACTAAAGTGAGCATAACTCACTCAATTCTTATCTGATTCACTCGATTCTTTTTCCTACTACTTTGTATTGACCTTAGCTACGTTTCCATGGGTTTTCCATGGAAAACCAGAGCCTGGAATGTTGCCAAAAGGGCTCCAAAGTGGACTGATTTTTCTGTTCTTGTTTCAAACTTTGATAAACTTGTTTAAACTTGAGGAAACTCATCTCAAACCTATATCCTTATGCTTATAACCACTTCTATGGTTACTTAGGCTTAAAAACAAGGTTGAGACATTCAAAATCAGAGGTATAAACCTCACAAACTTTCTATTTTGTTCAAGGGTTTTAACCCACAAGTGATGCTCAAGTTCAAGACTTGATGATTGTGTGATTTAGGATTAGCTTGGGCTAACCTACTTGAAAATCCACACATTGCTTGATGTTTTCTCATAGATTAGTTGTTCATATTCTATTGTTTGTTGTAAGTTCATAACCCTCCTTGTTGTTCATAACAACAAGTGTAGTGGTGAACAATAGAGGTACCTAAATGGAAGCTTTGTTCTTCCTACCTCATGTATGAATTCCATGATACTTAGAGGTGCCTAAATGAAGACTTTAATCTTCTACCTCGTGCTTGACTTATATGATGTAATATACACTATGTAATACTTATGTAACAACCAAATAATCGAACTCTTGGTGATGAACTAATGGACATTCGTCAAGCTAGTAGATTGTATCATCTTAGGCCTTGACAACTTGTCACGATTCTAATGGAACTTTGTTCCATGAAAACATTTAAACTCTTTTAGAGTTTCATAGTGTTAAGAACAAGTGTCATAGGTGTTAAATGATTATTTTCATATGTTTATTTTTCATGTTATTTAAACTCCAAATGTCACACCCCTTTCTGCGACGGAAGCACGAGGTGTGATCATGAAATGTTCTCATTGCATACGAAAGGTAAACATTCTACATGCTCATAAAAATGTCTTCAAATACCAAACACTTCATAATTTGAAAACATAGTTAGCGTTTACATCGCAAGATAGCATAAAACATTGTCTTAAAAAGTTTACAACTTTATTTAAAGACAAACATAAGCGACATCCACGAGCATGGGTAAGACTGCGCGCACATCCACTTCTAGTTACCTGAATTACATGTGAGTTTTGGAAAAAACTTCAACCTAAAGTTGGTGTGAATTCATGCAGTTTTAGTTTTTCACGTTTGTATACTTTGTATGAAAACATAGATTGCGTCATGTAAAAAAAATCAAGTTTTCATATATAAATCAAGTATTCATGTGTACACCAAGTACTTATGTATAATTCTAGTTTTCTTGAGTACCCCGCGTACTTCAAGTATAAATCAAGTTTTCTTGAGTACCCCACGTACTTAAGTATAAATCAGTTTTCTTGAGTACCCCATGTACTCAAGTATAAATCAAGTTTTAGTATGGTATGAATTTTATGTAATTAAAGAGTTCCTGTATGTATCAGGATTGTTAATGGGTTGCAAAGCCATTAACATGTGACACGACATAGGTGTAACACCTGTGCCTCCACAGCCATCAAACAAATACCGAACCAATGAAATATTATATTTCATACTTGGGATTTGTAAAAATATGTGTATCATTTGCACATATCAATTTTTGTTCAAATTCAAACTCTAAATCACTTTCTGGAAGGTTATACGCGCACCGATGCGTAAATATAACCAGTTTAAATGCAACAAACACTCCGGAATAGTGACATTGGCTTAACATACCTTAAATAACCTTTACATAACTTAGAAATAAGTTTTCAAGGCTTTGGTATGGCAAAAACAAGTTAATTCGCTTACAGGGACTAAACTTGACAAACTGCGAAAGTATGACGATTCTTACTGGAACAGACATCCTGGAACATGACCATAAGTTAAACACACCTTAAATATCCTTTACATAGCTTAGAAATAGGCTTTGAGGGGTTTGGTGTGCTAAAATAAACTTTTGGATCATTCAGGGACTAAAAGTGTCAAAAAGTGCACAAGTTTGCACTTTCGCGCATAACTTACGTTCTGAATACATCCGGACATCCAAAAATTTATGTAAGCATGACTATATTATATTTTAGTGTTCTCCATAAGAAAAATCCATTCGTCGCGCAATCTGGATCGTTTTTCGTGCTTGTGCGCATTCCGTCGTAATTAAGCGAACATCGCGTTCGTACGACCAAACGAACCATCATCCGACATATTTTTGAGCATGTTTCATGCCCACAATGTTTAGGAAACATTTTAGGGCCTTAAAGTTGGCTTTACGGGCCTTAGAAGTGTCGGAAATGGCTTAAACACGTGCAGGGACTGAAACTGCCAAAAATCAAACAAGCTTCTGATCTGTGCAGGCCAGGTGGCCCGCGTAGTTCTAAGCTTAAGCATCACGCGGCCCGCGTCCGACTTCTGGACTAGATTAACTGCATTTAACAGCAGTTTGCAGCTGATTAATCCACAACCACATGTTCTAAATTGTCTAGTCAGCGGATAAGGATCAATTCTTAGCCACCACAAGTTTCCGACACATGTACGGATGCGATTAAGGCACGTTTTCCATGAAACGATCTTAACGGTGGACCTTTTACTATATATACCCCATGCCTTTCATTGTTTTAAATCACTAGAATCTTGATTTGAGAGCTCTAAGTTGAAACCATTGTTTCATACCTGAGTTCTTGGATCGAGATTAGCATTCGGGGACCCTTCGTAAGTATTCTTTCGTTCTTTTATTGCTTTTCGAGTCTTTCGAGTCTGAAAGTCAAACTTTGTTTGACTTTCTGCATTGACCAGTTTATGGTCAATGCAACGTGAGTGTAATCACGTTGGCTATAGTCCCTTGGGACTATGCCTACTGATTACCACGTTGTCTAGGGTCGTAAGGGTAAGCGACTTGATCAGTCGCTTATGCTTTCGAACCCGACCCATTTGGTCGATCATTAGGATCCGACCAAATACATTAGGTGACCATAGTGTATAGGGAATAACCTTCCGAGGTTATACCTTATGGTCACATCGTTTAAGTAGTTGTATGATAGGTAGTTTATATGCCTTAGGTAAATTACCAGAATACCCTTTTCATGTATAATTGGTAATTAAGCATATGTAACCTAAACTTTTGTCACATAACTGATTATGTAACATGTTTAGGCATATAACACTTGTCATAGGACTAGTTAGACGTTTCGAACGCGTTTCACGCGCACGACGCGTTAAAGTAGCATAAGCTACCTTAATGGGTCGCGATGGGTCGTAAACACTTAGGTTAAGTTTCATTTAGTATGTAGGCTTTGTTAAACCATATCACATGAGTTCCTACACTCATTTGGTTTACAAACCCTCATGCTACCCAGTCTTCCGATTTAGGTCCGGTTTATTAACATAGTTACCTATATTAGGTGCCGTTTGATATCCGTTATCTCTAGCATTGTTTGGTTGTCACTCAAGAACTACTGAGCAATCTCAAGTGAGTACATAGACCCCTCTTTTACTGTTTTCCAAACGTTTTGGGGTGGAACACATGTGCCTACTTGTTACTTTCATGCTTTCCTGTTTTCACATCATATACCTACTATATTTGTTAGTACATTATAGTACATGATTTCATGACATTTCATGCTATGTATGCCCATTGTGTGCCTACTTAGTACATCGTTTTACATGACATTTCACGCTATGTATGTTCATTTGATTACATACTTAGTGCATTGTTTTCACATGCTTACATTTTGGTATGACATTTGGTTTGTTTACATGGGACAATACATTCATTAACATTAGCTACGCCGTTCGTTAGTAGGTAGTGGTACCATAGGAATTGACAACTCCCGTTCCGGACATCCCGGTTAGGTGGGGATGAAAGGAATGACCGAATTCGATGATATTTACACAGATAATCCTTTAAGTCGTTTAAGGGTTTATCACCACAGTCGCAAGGCTTGGATGTATGCATTATAACAATACCGCATAAATGTTCATATTCAGTATAGCATGCATATCCACAAGACATAGACATTTCGACATAGACATTTTAACATGATTGACATTTGATCATGCATTTCCACAAGACATAACATTGATTTAAACCAAGTTTTACTTCAATATATTGTTTTGTGCATTTTCACCTATGGCTTAATGGATATATATATATACATATATATTCCACTTGCCATACATGACATTTTGACATAGACATTTCGACATAGACATTTTAACATGATTGACATTTGATCATGCATTTCTACAAGACATAACATTGATTTAAACCAAGTTTTACTTCAATGCTTTGTTTTGTACGTTTCACCTATGTCACACCCCGACCACGTAGAACATACAAAACGTGGCGGAAACATCGGGGAGTGTTGTAACAGAATTAATGTTTCACAACCATGGAAATTAAAGTTTCGTTTTATTCATTGGAAGTGTTACAATGTCTAAACAAACATGGAAATACAACATAATTAACTAGTCTGCATCTTTTATTGTCACTAAGGCCCATGTCCGCCTAAGTGTATCTTGATCATCTTATGCAACAGCTCCTGAAAAACACATGTGAAAATATGGTACGTCAGCATAAAAATGCCGGTGAGATACATAGGTTTTGTGAAAATAGGTTTCATGACTTATGTTTGAGAAAATGTTTAGTCATGAACCTTGTTATTTGCTTTGTTTTGTAAATCATTAGAAAAACGATAAGATCAGATGATATGTATAAATAAATGTCAGGTTAAATGAATAACCATGTAAAATGAGTTTGTATAAGATAAATTGTTTGTAAAACAATGTCTTGTGAAAAGTATGTTATTTGTATAAAATGTTATATATCTCAAATTGAAATGATTCAAATAACGCTACAATATGTAATACCATACAAACACTTATATATAGGAAGTACCAGCGGCGTATCCACCATGCTTGTATCATATTACACACGCATCGTTACTTAATCACTTAATCAAACCAAACCAATCAATGTAAGATGTCTATGTTTAACCAATTTCCAAATGTATTGAATAATATGTCAAAGTGTTTATGTCAAGATGTAGATCATGTAATGTAAAACAAATGTGATATGTATGGCTAGTGAAATGCATCAACTAAACCATAGGTGAAATGCACAAAACAAAGTATTGAAGTAAAACTTGGTTTAAATCAAAGTTATGTTTTGTGGGAAATGCATGATCAAATGTCAATCATGTTAAAATGTCTATGTCGAAATGTCTATGTCAAATGTCTATGTCAAAATGTCTATGTCAAATGTCTATGTCAAAATGTCTATGTCAAAATGTCATGTATGGCTAGCGAAATGTCTCAACTAAAACATATGCACAAAAGCAAAGTATTGAAGTAAAACTTGGTTTAAATCAATATTATGTCTTGTGTAAATGCATGCTATACTGATAATGAACATTTATGCGGTGTGTTATAATGCATACATCCAAGCCTTGCGACTGTGGTGATAAACCCTTAAACAAATTAAAGGATTATCTGTGTAAATATCATTGAATTCGGTCATTCCTTTCTGTCCCCTTTCCCTGGGATGTCCGGAACGGGAGTTGTCAATTCCTATGGTACCACTACCTACTAACGAACGGCGTAATTAATGTTAATGAATGTATTGTTCCATTGTTAAATAAACCAAATGTCATAACGAAATGTAAGCATGTGAAAACGATGCACTAAGTATGTAATCAAATGAACATACATAGCGTGAAATGTCATGTAAAACGATGTACTAAGTAGTGCACACAATGGGCACACCTAGCATGAAATGTAATGTAAAACAATGTACTAAGTAATGCACACAATGGGCACACCTAGCATGAAAAGTAATGTAAAACAATGTACTAAGTAATGCACACAATGGGCACACCTAGCATGAAATGTAATGTAAAACAATGTACTAAGTAATGCACACAATGGGCACACCTAGCATGAAAAGTAATGTAAAACAATGTACTAAGTAATGCACACAATGGGCACACCTAGCATAAAAACAATGAAATCATGTACTATAATGTACTAACAAACATAGCATGTATATGATGTGAAAACAGGAAAGCATGAAAGTAACAAGTAGGCACATGTGTTCCACCCCAAAACAGTTTGGAAAACAGTAAAAGAGGGGTCTATGTACTCACTTGAGAGTTGCTCAGTAGTCCTTGAGTAACAACCAAACAATGCTAGAGATCACGGAAATCAAACGGCACCTAATATAGGTAACTATGTTAATTAACCGGACCTAAATCGGAAGACTGGGTAGCATTAGGGTTTGTAAACCAAATGAGTGTAGGAACTCATGTGATATGGTTTAACAAAGCCTACATACTAAATGAAACTTAACCTAAGTCTTATCGACCCATTACGACCCGTTTAGGTAGCTTATGCTACTTTAACGCGTCGTTAGCGTGAAACGCGTTCGGACCATCTAACTAGCCCTATGACAAGTGTTATATGCCTAAACATGTTACATAATCAGTTATGTGACAAACGTTTAGGTTACATATGCTCAATTACCAATTATACATGAAAAGGGTATTCTGGTAATTTACCTAAGGCATATAAACTACCTATCATACAACTACTCAAACGATGTGACCATAGGGTATAACCTCGGAAGGTTATTCCCTACCTACTATGGTCACCTAATGTGTTTGGTTGGATCCTAATGATCGACCAAATGGGTCGGGTTCGAAAGCATAAGCGACTGATCAAGTCGCTTACCCTTACGACCCTAGACAACGTGGTAATCAGTAGGCATAGTCCCAAGGGACTATAACCAACGTGATTACACTCACGTTGCATTGACCATAAACTGGTCAATGCAGAAAGTCAAACAAAGTTTGACTTTCAGACTCGAAAGACTCGAAAAGCAATAAAAGAACGAAAGAATACTTACGAAGGGTCCCCGAATGCTAATCTCGATCCAAGAACTCAGGTATGAAACAATGGTTTCAACTTAGAGCTCTCAAATCAAGATTCTAGTGATTTAAAACAATGAAAGGCATGGGGTATATATAGTAAAAGGTCCACCGTTAAGATCGTTTCATGGAAAACGTGCCTTAATCGCATCCGTACATGTGTCGGAAACTTGTGGTGGCTAAGAATTGATCCTTATCCGCTGACTAGACAATTTAGAACATGTGGTTGTGGATTAATCAGCTGCAAACTGCTGTTAAATGCAGTTAATCTGGTCCAGAAGTCGGACGCGGCCCGCTTCAGGATCAGACAAACACAATGCGGGCCGCCTGGCCCTTCTGATCAGCAAACATGTTTGAAAAATGACAGTTTCAGTCCCTGCACGTGTTTAAGGCCATTTCCGACACTTCTAAGGCCCGTAAAGCCAACTTTAAGGCCCTAAAATGTTGCCTAAACATTGTGGACATGAAACATGCTCAAAAATATGCCGGGTGTTGGTTCGTTTGGCCGTACGAACGTGATGTTCGCTTTATTACGACGGAATGCGCATAAGCGCGAAAAACGATCCAAATGACGCAACGAATGGATTTTTGGCAAGCCAAACACTAAAGTATAATATAGTCATGCTACATAAATTTTTTTGGATCTCCGGATGTATTCAGAACGTAAGTTATGCGCGAAAATGCAAACTTGTGCACTTTTTGACACTTTTAGTCCCTGCATGTCCCAAAAGTTTATTTTAGCACACCGAACACCTCAATGCCTATTTCTAAGCTATGTAGAGGATATTTAAGGTGTGTTTAACTTATGGTCGTGTTCCGGAATGTCTGTTACAGTTCAAATTGGCATACTTTCGCAGTTTGTCAAGTTTAGTCCCTGTAAGCGAATTAGCTTGCTTTAGCCATACCAAAGCCTTCAAAACTTATTTCTAAGTTATGTAAAAGTTATTTAAGGTATGTTAAGCCTATGTCACTATTCCGGAGTGTTTGTTGCATTAAACGGGTTATATTTACGCATCAGTGCGCGTATAACCTTCCAGAAAGTGATTTAGAGTTTGGAATTGAACAAAATTTGATATGTGCAAATGATACACATATTTATACAAATCCCAAGTATGAAATACAATATTTCATTGCTACAGTATTTGTTTGATGGTCGTGGAGGCACAGGTGTTATAGTCTCCCCTACTTTAGGAAATTTCGTCCCGAAATTTATTTAGAGGAAACTTGCGAGAGTTTAAAACATGAAGTTGAAAAGATCGAACAACATTGGTTAGGGTTATGAACTTCTAGTAACTTTAATAACATCATGCTTGTAATGTAAGAGGGATACTTATATACAAGTATATGAAGCATCATTGGTGCGTCCACCGTACCTCCATTACATCGTTCGCATTTCGTTACTGTTGTCACTATCGGTTCTTACACATAATAAATCTTACTGTGTTTCTGTGCACTAAATTTCATAATTATGTACGCGTCCATAATTAGACAATTCCTTGCACAGTTCACATAGTCTATTTTATAATGCGTAAGGTAAAACCAAATGAACAATCCTGTGATGAGTGTGACTAGACCGCCATAGAGTCCTTTTGACTAAATCAATAAATGATCTAAATAGACTATCAAGGAGTCTGTCCAGCTACATCACTAGATGTCATTCTTTAACCAAATTGTGAATCAATCTTTTTTTTACTAGACCACTAAAGGGTCTCTTATGAATCATGGAGCGGTACTATGTAATCCAAGGGTCTTAACTATTACATAGAAGCCCATTAAAGATTTAAGGTAGTACCTTTTTGAATATCCTACCACGAACCCCTCATATGAAGATATGAAAGATTCTACGAGGATTTGGGTAACGAATATCCAGAGTATACCAAAAACACAAAAATGTATAAATGAAAACACAAAATATGTAAACACATAATCACATAACCACAAAATTGTTTGCTAATTTGTCTTGTTAATTGCGTACATGCATTTAAAGCACTCTAGGAATCCATTCAGCGGATTTCATTTGGTACTTTAAACGTTATCAAGAATCTAACTATAAAGATGGAAAGATTCAAAACGAAAATTCGATTTCGATTATTAGGAACCGAAATGTTCGAATTAAGGTACATAAGGAATCCAATTAAGGACTCTGATTTGAATGATAATCATCCATAAGGGTCTAAATGTGAAGATAAAAAGATCCCATATGGATTTTAGAAGTTGAAGATGTTTTGAAATCTTGCACTGGATGTGCTTAAGTCAAAACATGAAGTAAAATGCTTATGAAGTTGAGATGCAAAATATGTCAAGGCGACATATGAAGCAGAATTTGAAGGTTAAGTAAATGTATGAGGAAAATATCTTTGGAAAACTATGCATGGGTTTCTAAAAATGTTTTTGAAACCTTATATATAATACATTTGAAATCATACAGTAGGTGTACTAGGTGAGTATATTTATAAAAAATGTTTTAAAATCATGCAAGATGAATTTTGAAATTATGTATAAGGTTTTTGAAAATATGAATGATGCTTTTCGAAATTATGCACTTGATGAGAAAATGTATTGTGTTAATATTGTTTTCAGACTATATGAAATATTTTGAAATCATGAAGATTGTTTTGAAATACTTGTACTGTGTATGTTGAAAAATCAAAACGTAATGGGTATGAGATTTGAAAATATCCTTAGTTATCTAACCAAGGATTTTAAAGGCACAGATGTGCAGAAGCATGATTACTCATAATGTCACTTTATTTTTCTGTACTTCGTATCTTAGAATGAAACGAATACTTAAAATTTTCGAAGGAATTATGAGCGATCATTTGAAAGAGAGAATCACAAGAGTAGTTTGTAAGGAACATAGTTCCTTAATGTAGGTATTATAGGAAAAATCATACACACATGTAACTATACTTGTATATCAGAATTGCGAACAACAACTTTTATTTATGAACAAGACATATTGTTTCACAATACACGAGAACAAAAGAAACAAAGGCATAAGACAGCAACCTCCTTTGTTCAGCCGAATTCTCATCCAAGGGTTGAATTTGCATTAGCAAGCTTTGGGCACTCCCTCAGGAAATGGCCCATCTCGCCACAATTGTAGCAAGACCCTCGTGAGAAACGAGCTTGAGCAGGATTGTCGCCAGCTTGATTTGGTACTGCTGTAGTTGGGCAAACCCTTGCTGTATGACCTATAAGTCCACAAATCTGACATTTGCGGCACCTCACACTAGCATGATGATGAAGGCTACATTGGTTGCACAAGGGTGCAGTTCCGTTGTATGACTTCCTAGCAGGGGGTTGAGCTGGTTGGTTGGGAATGGCTCGACCATTGTGAGCGACCACGGTGAAGTTTTGAGGAGCCTTTCGCTTCTTTGACTTCTTAGGCGATCGTTCATCCATGGTCTTTGATTCCCCGATTGGTTTCTTGGCTGGTGGTGCTGTCACTTGACTAGGTCCTGCCTGTCTTGGTGACTCTTGGGTGGCTTCATCCTGGAGACGATACATGGCAGTAGCCAATTCAACAGCCTTCAGGACTACTTCGCCTATTCGTTGGGTAAATTTGGCAGTCTGCTCGGATATCTGGGCGTTATCGTGATGAAGAGACATTCTAGAAGAAAATGAAAGACTTAGGAAGAAACAAGCGAAAGGTTATTGGATAATCAAAACAGAATGGTAACGCATGAAAATTGTGATCATTTGTTTGTTACCTAAGGTAAACAAATGAGATGGTGACTAATCAAAGTAAACAGGTCTTATTAATGTATCACTGAAGACATGCTCGCCTATAAGTGAACACTCATCCCAAGAATTCCCAGGTAAGCACAACTGGTCTCGCGTCTGATGAGATGTATACGAAGTGCTTGCCTAGACAGAAAACCCAGAATACAGGCATTCACCCTTCCAGTTTGCACGTGTTCACATTATAAGACCCAAACTTTGACGAGATTTTGAAAAGTCAAAGGGGTTCAAAACCATATAACAGAGAGTTCAAAACCTTATAACTGAGGGTTCAAAACCTTGTAACTGAGGGTTCAAAACCTAGTAATCAATCATCCTTGAACAGATGATTAGTTTTCAAAGCGGTTTTGAAATTTATGTTCTTGTTGTGGTCGTCGCCTAAGGATAGGTGACGGTATTGTTTTATGACTAAACGCAAGTAAACTCGCGTTAGGGTCCTAAGAAGGTTATAGACTAGGTCAAAGCATTACTAATAACCTAATTCCCTATAACCATGAGCTCTGATACCATCTTTTCTGTCACACCCCGACCACGTAGAACATACAAAACGTGGCGGAAACATCGGGGAGTGTTGTAACAGAATTAATGTTTCACAACCATGGAAATTAAAATTTCGTTTTATTCATTGGAAGTGTTACAATGTCTAAACAAACATGGAAATACAACATAATTAACTAGTCTGCATCTTTTATTGTCACTAAGGCCCATGTCCGCCTAAGTGTATCTTGATCATCTTATGCAACAGCTCCTGAAAAACACATGTGAAAATATGGTACGTCAGCATAAAAATGCCGGTGAGATACATAGGTTTTGTGAAAATAGGTTTCATGACTTATGTTTGAGAAAATGTTTAGTCATGAACCTTGTTATTTGCTTTGTTTTGTAAATCATTTGAAAAACGATAAGATCAGATGATATATATAAATAAATGTCAGGTTAAATGAATAACCATGTAAAATGAGTTTGTATAAGATAAATTGTTTGTAAAACAATGTCTTGTGAAAAGTATGTTATTTGTATAAAATGTTATATATCTCAAATTGAAATGATTCAAATAACGCTACAATATGTAATACCATACAAACACTTATATATAGGAAGTACCAGCGGCGTATCCACCATGCTTGTATCATATTACACACGCATCGTTACTTAATCACTTAATCAAACCAAACCAATCAATGTAAGATGTCTATGTTTAACCAATTTCCAAATGTATTGAATAATATGTCAAAGTGTTTATGTCAAGATGTAGATCATGTAATGTAAAACAAATGTGATATGTATGGCTAGTGAAATGCATCAACTAAACCATAGGTGAAATGCACAAAACAAAGTATTGAAGTAAAACTTGGTTTAAATCAAAGTTATGTTTTGTGGGAAATGCATGATCAAATGTCAATCATGTTAAAATGTCTATGTCGAAATGTCTATGTCAAAATGTCTTTGTATAAACCATGTCAAAATGTCATGTATGGCTAGCGAAATGTCTCAACTAAAACATATGCACAAAAGCAAAGTATTGAAGTAAAACTTGGTTTAAATCAATATTATGTCTTGTGTAAATGCATGCTATACTGATAATGAACATTTATGCGGTGTGTTATAATGCATACATCCAAGCCTTGCGACTGTGGTGATAAACCCTTAAACAAATTAAAGGATTATCTGTGTAAATATCATTGAATTCGGTCATTCCTTTCTGTCCCCTTTCCCTGGGATGTCCGGAACGGGAGTTGTCAATTCCTATGGTACCACTACCTACTAACGAACGGCGTAATTAATGTTAATGAATGTATTGTTCCATTGTTAAATAAACCAAATGTCATAACGAAATGTAAGCATGTGAAAACGATGCACTAAGTATGTAATCAAATGAACATACATAGCGTGAAATGTCATGTAAAACGATGTACTAAGTAGTGCACACAATGGGCACACCTAGCATGAAATGTAATGTAAAACAATGTACTAAGTAATGCACACAATGGGCACACCTAGCATGAAAAGTAATGTAAAACAATGTACTAAGTAATGCACACAATGGGCACACCTAGCATGAAATGTAATGTAAAACAATGTACTAAGTAATGCACACAATGGGCACACCTAGCATGAAAAGTAATGTAAAACAATGTACTAAGTAATGCACACAATGGGCACACCTAGCATAAAAACAATGAAATCATGTACTATAATGTACTAACAAACATAGCATGTATATGATGTGAAAACAGGAAAGCATGAAAGTAACAAGTAGGCACATGTGTTCCACCCCAAAACAGTTTGGAAAACAGTAAAAGAGGGGTCTATGTACTCACTTGAGAGTTGCTCAGTAGTCCTTGAGTAACAACCAAACAATGCTAGAGATCACAGAAATCAAACGGCACCTAATATAGGTAACTATGTTAATTAACCGGACCTAAATCGGAAGACTGGGTAGCATTAGGGTTTGTAAACCAAATGAGTGTAGGAACTCATGTGATATGGTTTAACAAAGCCTACATACTAAATGAAACTTAACCTAAGTCTTATCGACCCATTACGACCCGTTTAGGTAGCTTATGCTACTTTAACGCGTCGTTAGCGTGAAACGCGTTCGGACCATCTAACTAGCCCTATGACAAGTGTTATATGCCTAAACATGTTACATAATCAGTTATGTGATAAACGTTTAGGTTACATATGCTCAATTACCAATTATACATGAAAAGGGTATTCTGGTAATTTACCTAAGGCATATAAACTACCTATCATACAACTACTCAAACGATGTGACCATAGGGTATAACCTCGGAAGGTTATTCCCTACCTACTATGGTCACCTAATGTGTTTGGTTGGATCCTAATGATCGACCAAATGGGTCGGGTTCGAAAGCATAAGCGACTGATCAAGTCGCTTACCCTTACGACCCTAGACAACGTGGTAATCAGTAGGCATAGTCCCAAGGGACTATAACCAACGTGATTACACTCACGTTGCATTGACCATAAACTGGTCAATGCAGAAAGTCAAACAAAGTTTGACTTTCAGACTCGAAAGACTCGAAAAGCAATAAAAGAACGAAAGAATACTTACGAAGGGTCCTCGAATGCTAATCTCGATCCAAGAACTGAGGTATGAAACAATGGTTTCAACTTAGAGCTCTAAAATCAAGATTCTAGTGATTTAAAACAATGAAAGGCATGGGGTATATATAGTAAAAGGTCCACCGTTAAGATCGTTTCATGGAAAACGTGCCTTAATCGCATCCGTACATGTGTCGGAAACTTGTGGTGGCTAAGAATTGATCCTTATCCGCTGACTAGACAATTTAGAACATGTGGTTGTGGATTAATCAGCTGCAAACTGTTGTTAAATGCAGTTAATCTGGTCCAGAAGTCGGACGCGGCCCGCTTCAGGATCAGACAAACACAATGCGGGCAGCCTGGCTCTTCTGATCAGCAAACATGTTTGAAAAATGACAGTTTCAGTCCCTGCACGTGTTTAAGGCCATTTCCGACACTTCTAAGGCCCGTAAAGCCAACTTTAAGGCCCTAAAATGTTTCCTAAACATTGTGGACATGAAACATGCTCAAAAATATGCCGGGTGTTGGTTCGTTTGGCCGTGCGAACGTGATGTTCGCTTTATTACGACGGAATGCGCATAAGCGCGAAAAACGATCCAAATGACGCAACGAATGGATTTTTGGCAAGCCAAACACTAAAGTATAATATAGTCATGCTACATAAATTTTTTTGGATCTCCGGATGTATTCAGAACGTAAGTTATGCGCGAAAATGCAAACTTGTGCACTTTTTGACACTTTTAGTCCCTGCATGTCCCAAAAGTTTATTTTAGCACACCGAACACCTCAATGCCTATTTCTAAGCTATGTAGAGGATATTTAAGGTGTGTTTAACTTATGGTCATGTTCCGGAATGTCTGTTACAGTTCAAATTGGCATACTTTCGCAGTTTGTCAAGTTTAGTCCCTGTAAGCGAATTAGCTTGCTTTAGCCATACCAAAGCCTTCAAAACTTATTTCTAAGTTATGTAAAAGTTATTTAAGGTATGTTAAGCCTATGTCACTATTCCGGAGTGTTTGTTGCATTAAACGGGTTATATTTACGCATCAGTGCGCGTATAACCTTCCAGAAAGTGATTTAGAGTTTGGAATTGAACAAAATTTGATATGTGCAAATGATACACATATTTATACAAATCCCAAGTATGAAATACAATATTTCATTGCTACAGTATTTGTTTGATGGTCGTGGAGGCACAGGTGTTACAACCTATGGTTTAGCTGATGCATTTCACTAGCCATACATATCACATTTGTTTTACATTAAATGATTTACATCTTGACATAAACACTTTGACATATTATTCAATACATTTGACAATTGGTTTAAACATAGACATCTTACATTGTTTGGTTTGGTTTGAGTAAGTGATTAAGTAACGAGGCGTGTGTAATATGATACAAGCATGGTGGATACGCCGCTGGTACTTCCTATATATAAGTGTTTGTATGGTATTACATGTCGTAGCGTTATTTGAATCATTTCAGTTTGAGACATATAACATTTTATACAAATAACATACTTTTCACAAGACATTGATTTACAAACAACTTAACTTATACAAACTCATTTTACATGGTTATTCATTTAACCATGCATCATTCTCTTATTTATACGTATCATCGGAACTTATTGTTTTTCAAATGATTTACAAAGACAAAGCAAATTACAAGGTTCATGACTAAACATTTTCTTAAACAGAAGTCATGAATCTTATTTTCACAAAACCTATGTACTCGCCGGCATTTTTATGCTGACGTACCTATTTTCACATGTGTTTCAGGAAATGAAGCATAGGATTGATCAAGACACACTTAGGCGGACTTGGGCCTTAGTGACAATAAAAGATGCAAGACTAGTTAATTTATGTTATGTTTCTTTGTTTGTCAAGACATTGTAACTCGTGTATTCAATAAAACAGTATTTCAATTTCCATGTGTTATGAAACAATGATTCTGTTACAACACTCCCCGATGTTTCCGCCTTGTTTTGTTGTTTTACGTGGTCGGGGTGTGACAATAGGAAGTCACCAAACCTAAGGCACTTTTCTAGTTGGCCTATTCTGAGACACAAAAGCACTACTCGGTACTCGTCCTCACCGAGAGTGTGGCTGCCCGACACCCGTTAGATCTAACCTTTTGTTCTGCGGTCTAGGTATATTGTTGATTAATGGTGCTTCTGTACCCTATTCGTGACACGATTTCTCATATCATTTCTCATAGCGCATCATACTTGGTTCTCATTCTCACCAAGTGCGCTTCCTGTATTCTTTTATCACATCACACTCGGTACTCATTTCTCACCAAGTGTGCATCTTATTATCATACCATTTATAAACATAATTATAACATGTATTTCACCCCCGAAGTTATAAAACTGAAAACAGTTAAGAGAAAAGGGGGAGCATGAACTCACAACTTTGCGTTCCTTTGCGTCGTAAACTTCACCGGATTTGCTTAATTAATGTCGTGACCTATACGTGTTTTCTTAACGTTAGTCACTAGGCTTGCGTCACACAAGTACAGTCACTCTCTTTTGTATTTGTGTTCTCTCGTGTTAAAAATATTTTATATTTTTAACTAAGTGTCTTACTTATATTATTTTTCTCAAAAATAATTATAAGTTTCTTGTATTTTTGCACTTTGCACCCGAATTATGTATCTTGTATGTTGTATGTGTATTTTTGTGTTTATACTTCTCATGAGTATTTAGTGTCTTTTTACGTCTTAATACACTAGCACGTATAACACATACTATATACACTTAGCACAAAAGTTGGTGATCAAATAATATATATTTTTCTCTCAAAAATATACATACTTAACATAAATTTTTAATCTTGAAGAAATCATCATTTCTTATCACCAAAAATTAGGGAAACCTTGGTAATATTTTTAAATACATTTTTAGGGAATAAGTTTCTCAAAAACTTATATTTTTCTAAGTGTCAAAATTTATAGAAATTTTGACAGAGTTTCCCCTAAAAATGGAGGTTTCCCATGTTTTCAAAACATGTGTTTATTTTCTTTTAAAGTCATCAACAACAATTTCTCAGCAACAATCAACAACAATATATACTAATTTCTCTATTTCATGAACTTGAGAATTTACAAAAGCGTGTAGTAACCTACTAGATCATTTAGTAAGTCTTGTCATCTTTAAAAATAAAATTAGTTTTTCAGAAACTTTATTTTTAAAGAACTTGGAGTTTTACAACTTCTAGTCAAGATTTTCAAAAATACTTCTTTGTTAAATATCTCGTTACACAAGTGTTTACATACTCGTTTATTTACTAAAAATGTTTCTAGTTCATAAAATATCCGGGTTTTTACATGACTTGCATCTTTCACTTGGTTCTTCGGAAGAACCACTTGTAGATCTCTAGATCTACTAGTTTAAAACCTTATTTTACAAGAAAAATCACTTTTACACAAGTTCATGTTCATGAGTGGAAGGGTTCATCATCTTATAGCTTTTACACTTATCATATTACTAGTTCATGTTCCATGAACATGATCTAGCACGGTTAGATGATGATCCGTCCCACTACTAGCATCAAACAACATAAATAATCACATCTAGTCAAGTTTCATAAGATTTACACCACTAGTTTCTTTTTATCCAACATATTCTTCTTACTTTTAAGGCTTTAAGTTATGATCTTGTGTGTTCTTGAGTTTTAACCGTTAAATCTCTTATTAACCACTTTAAACAAGATCAAGATGGTGTTTGGAGGCACTTACTACTAGCTCGAGGCTAGGGAAGAATCAAGGCGTAAACAAGGTGGATAAAAGCAATGTAGAGAGGTTCTTGAGATTCCGAAAGCACCGAGCCTCCTTGTGTGATCCCTTGCACCTTGGTATGTATGTGGATTGAGTGAACAAGACTTGAATGATGGTGAGATGGTGGGTGATGGCTTCGGCCGAACTCAAGGCAAGAGGGAGAGAGAGCAATTTTTTGGTGAAGTGATTATGTGAATGTAATGGTTAACTCTTGAACATTCTTATAGGCTATTCAACACTATTAACCATTATATAATGTGCTATCTTGATACTAGACAACATGAAATAAAATAATCAAAAATTGGTGGGGTGTGTCCCACATGGGGAACCGATCGGATGAGGGGGGGGGGGTTATAGTTAGATTTCAATTGGATGGTTAAGGATTAGTTATGCTTAGTTAGGACTTTAAGTAGGTTGTTAGTGTGTTATGTAATATAACGGGTGTTAGGGTGTTCGGGGACCCTAACTGGCTCAGAAAAGTGTAAACAATGTCATTGACAATATTTTTTTTATGTTCCGGGTAAAGTCCGGTTGTTCGGTTGGATACTGGTTCGTTAAAGTGCTAAATTACACTTTTTAGTGTATTTTAAGTACCTTTTTGTAGCATTTTCGATTCCCGACACTTAGGGAAGTATTCTGGATCTTAAAACGAAATTTCTGCATAATATTTCAGTGCCATAATGCTGATAATAGTTGAATTATATAAAATTCTGCACTTAAAGTGCGTTTCGGGTGCTTTTTAGTGCTTATTTTTGCTTCCGGAGAGTATATATATTAAACCCTTGTATGCACTCTTGGGTTTTAATGTATTCTTGTTGCTGGACCTACACCTAGGCCTCAATTCTAAAGTCTGACTGCTTTCTGCAGTTCTGTTGACACAGGGTGTCTTACCGGTGAGTTTACTAGTATTTCTGACGCAACGCTTTTGTTTATGCATAAAGCAATATTTTGTAGTATACAACGTGCATGAATTCACTCGTTTAGTATGTGTTCAGACATTGCTGACAATTAAACACATAATAGCAGTCATTAACTAATAGTTAAAGTGTACGGAAATTACCGGTTCGGTGCCAGTTGTCACACCAAATCCCTAGAACCATATGTAAACACCCCTTAAACTCCAAATCGAACACATTCAACTTCCTAGTCTCAACAACTTCGTCACATGGGATAATCGGAAAGCATATGCAACTTTGTGAGTACAGTTGACCCATTTTCCTTTTAATACACTTTGGGTGTAACATGTTTTACTTGTTAAAGTGCACGATTCACAAACATGCTTTTATTCGTTCAATCCTTATACATGCTTTGCTATGCTTAGGTTCATGCTAGAATACATACTACTTGTTAACTCGCCTTAACAACTATAGTGCTATAGGAGTAGCACACCACCCGATGGGGTTTTGTTGTGTCTTTATTCTATAACGGTCTCGTCACTTTTGTGTCGATGGATGCTAAATACTTGTGGACACTAGAGTTGACATATTGTTATGCACGATAGATTGACCCTGTATACCAATTGCTATGTTGGATTGAAAATACCTTTTTATACATATGCCACGAGTCTAAAACTAGTGTACTCGCCAATACCTTTGTATTGAACTATGCCTTTAAAACATGTTCCAGGTTTAGCGATGATGTTGATGATGCATGGAATCTAGTAGGATGCTTAGATACACACTTTAAATTTTGTATTTTTATTTGTATTGTATTTCATTATTCATGTTGTATTTGTTCAAATCCTTGTAATTGACTCTTTAGAAATGAAATGAAAATTTATCATTTAAATGCTTGTCCCAAATAGGGTTATGAAGTCTCTTGCAATATATTTCGTCTCACTCCCATGTTTCCACCATCGATTGGGGTGGGACAGATTGGTATCAGAGCCATAACTATAGGGAATTAGGAAAATTGCCACGCTTTTACCTAGTCTATAGTTCTAGAGCCTTATTCTTATGTTTTTCTTGAACCACTTGCATGATACTTTATTTGCTCCTTATTTATATTCTTTTGACCTTTTAAACATATATGTCACTTTGTATTAATACTTGCTTTGGTTTTTATTAATACATGTTGTATTGTCCCATTCTTTATGTGTTATTCTTGAAATATCTTTTACGTGTTATTTTCTTGAGATGTTTTATGTGCTTATACTTGTTATCATTATTTTGAACGTACGTCTTTTTACTCGTTTATACTAAATTCGAAGCCACTTGTAATACACAAATGAGACGACTTCACCAAAATAGGCGTGAATCCCACAATTTGGTGAAAGACTCTCAATCCACCTATTCTTTTTACACGAAATTCGCCACCAAATTAGGAGTGAGATCCTCACCTTGATGGAGAATTTCCGCTTTCAAATTCTAGTGGACCCTCGTCAAAGTGTTGAAATTAAATTTTGACCCGACGTGTACCAACCACACTTAGGATACGAAATCGTCAAGTTAGGGGTGAAACCCGCGCCTTGTCGACTTGTTCCACTCCTTGAACTTTCATAAATCCCGCCAAGTCTAGAAATTTCAATTGATTTGGGACATGTAGTAACCGGAAGGGTAAATACCGTTAACCGACTTGTCGGCGAGAGTATTCCACCTATTAGGCCAAATCATGCTCCTCAAATTCGAAAGACTTTTCGACCACTTTGGTTTGTCAAAGTTCCGTTTTGGAACCATCCCAAATTTTAATCAAACATGTGTTTCTATTATTTATTTTATACGAGGCAATCTTTCAAATTCGAATTTACTTTCGATATTTTCTTCACACACACACATCGTACTAAATTTTTTTCAAACATTTATACCTATGCATGATTTCAAAACGTCACTCAATTTTGTTTACATTCTTTATAACGCCAAAATGGAGACATATCATTGAGTTAGGAGTGATTTCCTTACCTTGACGATTAACTCCACTCCTTTTTTTTTCTTAAAACGACCTCACCAACGAGTTAGGGGTGATTCCCTTACCTAGGTGATCATTACCAAAACTTTCTTTCAAAATACTTTATCAAGCAAACACAATCATGTTTCATACCTAAATCATTTATCATTTTTCGAAATACCCAATTATATCAATTCCAAAATACATTGTTTTATCAAACGTATTTCTTATGTACAATCTATTTTCACATAACTCACATACACGAAATTCTTAATTATACCTTAAAACGTTTTATTTCCTGAATTTCAAAACCTTACGAAATGCTACCTATCAATTTAATCAGTCCAATGAAACTCTGGCCCATGAACTTCATATTCAACTTAATGTCTAAATCACGCACACGTTATATCATCATACTAGAGACTTCCATTCTTAATCGAAATCAAACCAATCTTTCTCAATTACTTATAAGATCTTATAGATGTTATATGATCGTTTTACCAAATACTCTTTTCAACATCAACAAATCATTTGTTAAAACTTTTAACAATCACTAAGTCCTTTTGCTAAATTTCTTTTCTAAGGATCCTCGTTTTCACAAGAACCTCCTAAATTCATAATTTCTTGTTTGATGAAACGAACTTACTTTTTATCGAAAACCTTTTTCCTACGCCAATTTACAAAACACGTGGGCAAGAAGGCTTCATGGGGACCGACCATCTTCGGATTACGTAAACTCTTTTAAAACAAAAGTACATTTCCATTCATTACAAAATACATTATGCTTAACCAATGAGTACTTTATATCCTCTTACATTTACAAACTATATTCTACCCTTCAAATCAAGCTCAATCTAATTTTGATTCGATAAACTCAACGTTTCGTTTCAACAACTATACATGCATATCATCATGCACATTTTAGTCGATATCTCGCGATAACATCATTCATATCGTTCGTATTTACATACTCAACCTTTTGAATGCTTTAATACGCTTAAATCCGCTATGTCCCAACATACACTATATACGTAAATTTTATTATTCGTACCTACACTTATACGCATATGTTTTATGCTTATACTTATACTCATACTACTCGTACGTTTTATGTTTATACTCATACTTACGTGCATATTCATACTAAACTTATACTTATGCTCATACTTTCATTTATACTCATGATTCATACATTCGTACCCGTACGCGAGCGTAATCTGAGTGATTCGCTTACGTGGGTCCCATACATACTTAAGCATGGACTTGCGTATATACTATATTCTTATACGTACATATTCTTATATTTAAATTATGTATACCCTGATTCATACACAACTGGTACAAGCTATGCGGATCATGCGACGATCAAAATAATCGCGAGTGCACACGGGATTATAGTGATAGGCGTATGAAAACCATAGAGCGTACTATTGTGTATGGTAAGACACGAAAGTAACATGACACCGTATAACGAGACGGACATAACATGGTCAAAACATGGTGGATACGCCTTTGGTACTTCCTATATATAAGTGTTTTCACCATGTTACCAAACTTTCGTAAAACGTGCCATGAGAAATTCAGTGTTTTGCAGACCTTTTGACCTAATACAAACTTTAAACAACTCACAAACGCATTATATCCGATTATCCATGACGAGCCTTCATCTTTAACACGCTACTTTCGTCTATCTAATACTTATATCATCCATATACTTGCATTCATTTAGAGTCAATCGTTCACCCCATACTCCTATAATTCTCCATTATCCTTTCTTTCATACGAACCCCATTCACAATCAAGCTTGTTTAAACATTCAAATCCTAACTTATCTCATTACCTTTAAAACCGTCTTCCTATTCTTTATTCTTGTGTAAATGTACTTAGTATACCTTTAACGCTTTATTCAAAGTACTAAACCTTTTCGTTCCTCTCAATAAACAATTTTTACGAAAGTGTGATTTTTATACTATCCTTAAAACTTCCCCTGTAAACTACCCCACTTTTGCAACAAAATAAAAACCGTTTGTCAAAATCTTCCTTCTTAATACGTCCCATTTTTAATACATCTCCAATTTGAGTTATCCAAACTTTTTTAGACTCACCTTACCTATATACGCACCTACACGTTTTCAACTATGTTTGGTACCTCAAATTATTTTAGACAACGAACTCCCTTGCAAATTTACCTTGTCGTTCTCCAAAGTTTCTTCCTTTTCAAACCGTTTCAAAATTTCCAAATCTCAATTTTTGCCAAAACTTTTTCAAGTCTTCCTCTTGAATAAATTTCGGGACGAAATTTCCTAAAGGAGGGGAGACTGTAACGCCCTGCGTTTTCATACTTTCCATATTTAGAACCATTGCTTGAAATTCTATTTTTTTTATATCTTGTATTCCTTGTAATCGTATTTCATTGTATCGTTGTAAAATCTGAGACTTTGATGGTAATGAAACGAATCTTTTATACATCGTTTATACATATTTATACATTGATACGTGCACACGTTTGACACATGGTTCGTAATTCGTATAAACGTAAGCTTAACTCGTAAACAATGATCGTGTATTCGTAGTCCTTAAATCTTCATACATTTAAACACTTAGTTATTCGATTATAAGATTATGTTGTATGTTTTTTTCACTTGATCATACCAAACTATAAACCATACATACTTGTTACATTTCATGTGTTATACACACCTATGTTATCACACTTTTTGCTAAATTAAAACATGTCATTTATGCATTTTGGACCTTGTTACAAGTTATATACATACTAAACACCATGTAACACTTTATTAAACATAAAATATATACTACCTCCGTCCCATTAAAAGTGTCCTATTTTGAATTTTCAAAGTCTTTATTTATAAACTTTGACCTTAAATAAGTTTGCTTGTATTAGATAATACTTGATGAAAGTAATATGATTTGAGTGTGTTTTACAAGTGTTTTTATCAGGTTAATTTTCATCAAGTTTTATATAACACAAAAAATATATAATTAAAGTCAAAGTTTATAAATAAAGACTTTGAAAATTCAAAATAAGACACATTTAATGGGACGGAGGGAGTACCTTCTAATGTCAAAAAAATAAAATAAAACAAAAATTATAGGGATGTTAACAGCCTTGCATCAGCCCACTTAATTTCCTTGTTTTGAGGTATTTAGCCCACTAAACACTTCCAAAGCCCAACCCAATGAAACCCTAATCCATCCCCTATATAACCCAAGCCTCCTCCAAGCATTTTTCACTTTCTAAACACTCTCCATTCACTCTCAAACACTCCAAACCGTAGCTGATTGCAGAAGTTCGAGCAGATTTATACCACTTCACTAAAGTGAGCATAACTCACTCAATTCTTATCCGATTCACTCGATTCATTTTCCTACTACTTTGTATTGACCTTAGCTACGTTTCCATGGGTTTTCCCTGGAAAACCAGAGCCTGAATGTTGCCAAAAGGGCTCTAAAGTGGACTGATCTTTCTGTTCTTGTTTCAAACTTTGATGAACTTGTTTAAACTTGAGGAAACTCATCTCAAACCTATGTCCTTATGCTTATAACCACTTCTATGGTTAGTTAGGCTTAAAAACAAGGTTGAGACATTCAAAATCAGAGGTATAAACCTCACAAACTTTCTGTTTTGTTCAAATGTTTTAACCCACAAGTGATGCTCAAGTTCAAGACTTGATGATTGTGTGATTTAGGATTAGCTTGGTGTCACACCCCGACCGCGTATAACATGCAACCGCGACGGAAATGTTGGGGAGTGTTGTAACAAAATTATTGTTTCACAACCATGGTAATTAAAGTTATGTTTTATTTATCAAACAAGAGAGTTACATTGTCTTAACATGACTGAAACAAAGAGAAACAAGAGTACATAACATTATTAAACTAGTTCTAGCTTCATTTTAATGTCACTAAGGCACAGGTCCGCCTAAGTGTATCTCGATCATCCTATGCAACAGCTCCTGAAACACATATGAAAATAGGTACGTCAGCATAAAAATGTCTGTGAGATACATAGGTTTTGTGAAAATAGGATTCATGACTTAGGTTTAAAGAAATGTTTAATAAAATTAGTCATGAGTCTTGTTAAGTGTATTTCTTTTATAAATCATATGAAAATGTGATAAGAAATCATATTATATAAAAGAAAAGTGTATGGTTAGTTAAATAACCAAGTAAAATGAGTTGTATAAAATAAACTGTTTTGTAAAACAATGTCTTGCGAAAATCTGTTATTTATGTATTATGTAATGTGTCTAAATTGAAGTGATTTAAATAATGCTACGATATGTAATATCATAAAAGCACTTATATATAGGAAGTACCAGCGGCGTATCCACCATGCTTTTATCATATTACACACGCCTCGTTACTTAAATCACTTACCCAAACAAACCACCAAATTGTCTTGTTTAAACCAATTGTCAATTATTTATATATAAATAATTGTCTATTATCAAAATGTAAATCATGTAATGTGTAAACCAATGTCAAAATATTTATGTCAAATGTAAATCATGTAATGTGTATTCAAATGTCATGTATGGAAAGTGAAATATATCAACTAAACCATAGGTAAAATGTACAAAACAAGGTATTGAAGTAAAACACAGTTCAAATCAAAGTTATGTTTTGTATAATAAATGCATGCTCTACTGATACAAACATCTATGCGGTATTGTTAAATGCATACATTCAAGCCTTGAGACTGTGGCGAAAAACCCTTAAACAAATTAAAGGTTTATCTGAGTTATTGGTATCGAATTCGGTCATTCCTTCCATCCAAACAAACCTAGGATTTCAGGAACGGGAGTTGTCAATTCCTATGGTACCACTACCTACTAACGAACGACATAGCCAATGTTAATGAACGTATTTTTGTCCCATTTAAACAAACCAAATGTCATACCAAAATGTAAGCATGTGATGTATAACAAATGTACTAAGTATGCAACAAATGGACATACATAGCATAAAATGTAATGTAAAACAATGCACTAGGTATGCACTAAATGGACATACATAGCAAAAACATAATGAAATCATGTACTATAAGTGTACTAATGAACATAACAAGCATATGATATGAAAACATGGAAAGCATGAAAGTAACAAGTAGGCACATGTGTTTCACCCCAAAATTTTTGAAAAACAGTAAAAGAGGGGTCTATGTACTCACTTGAGATTGCTCAATAGTCTTTGGATAACAATCAAGCAAAGCTAGGAAGATCACGGAATCAACCGGCACCTAATATGGGTAACTACGTTAATAAACGGACCTAAATTGGAGGATAAGATAAAATGTGGTTTCGTAAACCAAATGAGCATAAGAACTCATGTAATATGGTTTAACAAAGCCTACATTCTAAAACGGAACCTATCCTAAGTGCTTACGACCCATTATGACTCGTTTAGGTAGCTTATGCTACGTTAACGCGTCGTTCGTGTAAAACGCGTTCGGACCGCCTAACTAGTCCTATGACAAGTAATATATGCCTTAACATGTCTAATAATGTTGCCTAATCAGTTTAGATGTCAAAATTTAGGTTACATATGCTTAAAATGAATTTATGCGAAAAAAGGGCATTTTGGTCATTTTCCTAAGGCATATAAACTACCTATCATACAACTAACTAAACGACGTGGCCATAAGGTATAACCTCGGAAGGTTATTCCCTATACAACTATGGTCACCTAATGTGTTTGGTCAGATCCTAATGATCGACCAAACGGGTCAGGTTCGAAAGTCTAAGCGGTTGTTTAGACCGCTTATCTTACGACCCTATATAAGCACTAAACCTAAAGTGACGAGCTAAACATGTTAAAACATGTTTAACGAGGTTTGAAAAAAGGTTTGGTATCAAAACAAAGGGTTTTGATACCCAAGAATAGTTTGGTTGCAAAATACGCATAAACACGCATTTTGACCGAAACTATGACTCGTCACTATACCTAATTAACGTGGTAATCAGTAGGTATAGTTACAAGGGACTATAACCATCGTGATTACGCTCACGTTGCGAAGTTCAAACGAACTTCGTGTTGACCATAAACTGGTCAAAGCTGAAAGTCAAACACAGTTTGACTTTCGTGCTTAAAACGCGTAAAAGAACGAAAGAATACTTACAAAAGGTCCAAGAATGGAGGTTTGATCCAATTATTCTCAGGTATGAAGTGAAATCACTTCAACTTAGAGAATGAATCAGATCAAATGTGAGTTGTGAGTGAAATGGGTGGGGGTATTTATAGTTTTCGGAGAGCCGTTCAGATCGTTTATCGAAAACCGTGCTTCGATCTAGGCCGTCCAAGTGTGCCCCCTGATTTGCAATACCTTGGGCACTCAAAATCAGCCCCTAGGAAGCCCAAAAACCATTTGCAAGTGCTGGAAACAGCTGGAACAAGCTGTAAACAACAAACAGCAGATCTGGTAGTTTCAGGCGCCCCACGTAAGAGTCAGTACAGGCTTAAGCGGCCCGCCTGGGTTCTGCATATCAGCAACAAGTTTCAGTTTTTACAGAAATGGTCCCTGCAGTTGTTTAGGCCTCATTTTGACATATTTATGGCCCGTTAACCCCATTTCAAAGCTCTAAAATGAAGTTAAAGTATAGGGGACATGAAACATGCTCAAAAATATGTCGGATGTCGGTTCGTTTGGCCGTACGATCACGTTATTCGGTTAATTATGACGAAACACAAACGAACGTGAAAAACGATCCAAATTACGCGACGAATGGAATTTTATCATGCCAATCACTAAATAAAATATTTTAATGATTACATAAATTTTTGGATGTCTGGATGTATTCAGAACGTAAGATATGCGCGAAAATGCAAACTTATGCACTTTTTGACGCTTTTAGTCCCTGAATGAGCAAAAAGTTTATTTTAGCATACCGAACCTCTCAAAGCCTATTTCTAAGCTATGTAAAGGATATTTATAGTATGTTTAACTTATGATCATGTTCTGGAATGTCTGTTACAGTACGAATCGGCATACTTTCGTAGTTTGTCGAATTTAGTCCCTGTAAGCGAATAAACTTGATTTTGCCATACCAAAGCCTTCAAAACTTATTTCTAAGTTATGTAAAGGTTATTTAAGGTATGTTAAGCATATATTGACGTTCTGGAGTATTTTTCGTGTTAAACTGATTACGTTTGCGCATCGGTTTGCGTATAACTCTCCAGAAAGTGATATAGAGTTTGAAATTGAACAGAAATCAAAACATGCAAAATGTCAAACATAAACAAACAAGTATTGGGATCAAATAACATTGTTTCATTGATAACTGAACTGTTTGCAATGATTACAAGCACAGGTGTCACACTTGGGCTAACCTACTTGAAAATCCACACATTGCTTGATGTTTTCTCATAGATAAGTTGTT